>JZKD02S0957242.1:47616-61208 GCA_000966675.3 Picea glauca | reverse complement strand
GTTTCCTCCCAAGGGATTCCGAAAACACCCCACCCTTTTCTTGACGAAACTATCCACTCCCATTTTTAAATCAACGAGGTTGGTTTGCACCCCCAACCTCCCAAAACAACTACATCGAAAATCTTTCTAAAAACTCACTAATTTTTCCTCCACAAGAGGTGCCAAAAAAAAATTTTTAGTCTAGGTAGGATTTCGGGGATAGGCATCCAAAAAACTCCCCGTTATCTGGTTCTCGCATTGTCAAAACATAGAGGTTGTCAAATAGGGAACTGAAAATCCTCCAAGTCAAGTGTTCCAATTACCATAAGGCAGGGAGATACCTGTGAATGGTTGAAGGCTGAGGTCCGGTTGTTCTGTGCGTCCCCCCTTGAGGCACCCACCTATTGGATGGGATCCATCCTGTGACCCATTTCTTAAGCTGAAAATCTAAATGTCGCACTTTGACCAAGGTACCTAGTGACCAACTTTAGGACATCTACTCAGGTGGCAATTGTGGGCTGCAATTGCACCTTGATTGGATTTTGTGTGGCTATTGGGAAATATCGCCAATTCTTTCGGGATATGCCCCCTTTACCCCTCATTATAACCAATTATTTCATCCTTCACTAGTTTCTCTTCTAGTGACTTCAGACCCCACTGTTGAGTACTATTGGAAGGTCCAGTGCTATTTGAGAGGAAGGGCGTTACATCTTCTAGGAAACGAGCATATTCTTTCTTTTGATTCCCCCACACGGAAAAAACCCACTTACCCATATATGTGCTTCTTTTTCAAAACATTTTCTGTATGATGCACATCTGATTACAGTTTGATTTGGATATATATATTGTGTAAACATTCAACGCAAAGGCTCTTGTTTCTATATTACTCTCACCACTTTTTGCATACATTCACACAGCTAGTCTGACATCATAGGGGAACCACAGAACCCCCATCATTCACGACGCTTGATAAACCTCCCTCCTATCTTAGGGGGAGTACCTGGTTGTGCCTGCTCATCGACACCTCCTTCACACACTCCTGTGAGTGCTACTATTTTAGGATTAGCTTTGCTTGGTTCTACATTGCTTGGGTCAACTTCCCAAGGCCATCCATTCACTCGCTCTCCTTTACATGGAAGCGGGGGGCCCACTTCCTCTCAAGGAGGGAGCACCAACCCACCTAGCCCCCCTCAAGGGTCAAGTTCACAACACACTATGGCTGGAGCTAATCCTCCCCCCCCACTACAGATGCCATATTTGGCCTCTCTCAACATACTGAATCTCACCAAACTCACCAATGATCTTATATTTCATGATCCCACATGGCCTACAATGCCGACCAAACTACCTTCAGACATACCCAAGTTTGAAGGAAAGGCAGGCGATGACCCTGCCAACCATGTCATGACCTTTCACCTATGGTGCTCCTCTAATAGAACTATGGATGATTCCATCAGACTGTGATTATTTCAATGCACACTCACTGGCCCATTGGCTAAATGGTATATCAAAGAAAAATTAGGATCCCACGCAACTTTTGAGTCATTGGCCAAAGCATTCTTGACCTTCTTCCAATTACCCATCCACCATGACAATGGTCTAGAACTACTTTCTAATTTCAAACAAACCTCAGCCACACACATCACTGACCACATTCACGAGTGGCGTAGGCAACGTAGTTTGTGCAATGCAGAAACCACCAAGCAACAATGTCTCGACTGGTTTCTTAGATCACTTGGTTCTCTCCTTGGAAAGGATGTAGCTTCCACCTTCCCTCAATCCAAAGAGGAAGCCATCAGTAAGGCCCAACAATATGACCTCATCTATGCACAGTCAGGATACTTATACACTGTACTTCCTGATCTTCCAAGACCTGTGCCATTTGGCCAAGACAAACCTGGGATGTCCCACTCAGCAGATGGACTGATTGGTGCCACTACTCACCATGGTACACAACCACAACCACCACCGATGTATGGAACACCTCAATACCCACTGACATATGGGGGCACTTCTTATTACCCCCCACCCCCTTATCAATAGCCATACCCTGTTGTTATACCTCCACCCATCAGTGGAGCACCGCCGACACCTCCCATACATCCACCTATTTCAACAAATAGTGGTACTCCCTCAAGCTCAGTCTATAGTACTAGTGAAAGCACTATTCCTTCCTATGTAACTTATGGATCGATACCACCACAGAATTTGTACTTCCCATTTCCTGGTCCTCCACAACCCATGGCTCCCCCACATCCTCATGCAGGGGTGAATTTTGTTCAACCCTCTGCTATTCAACAATACCAAAGTTTTGAACAATTGAATACAGTCAATCCAACTCATCCATCGAACAATGCCAAGAAGAAAGGACGGAATAGGAATAACAACAACCCAGGTCAAGGTGGGAATCAACCCCCACAGCACCAACCCACTGGGGGCAACCAGAACCAAGGGAACCAAAACCCCCAAGGGGGTAATACTAATAAATGCCAAGGGTGAAACAATGTTAAAACCATCTTCCCTTGTGCCCTTTGTGGTGATTTCAGCCATTACACTCATCATTTCCCCCAAATCGTTGATTTCAAATGGTTAAAAGACTCTAGTAGTCTTCCCCATTCTCCTGCACAACTTGCCCCTCAGCAAGCACCCCAACAATACGTGCAACAACCCCCTCCCGTCATGTTGCAAAATCCTATCCCACATCAAGGTGTGATAAACACCCAACAGGACACACAACATCCCCCACCTCAGGAAGGACAATACCTCAACCCCAACAATCCAGCAGATCGTACAATTCTCCTCACCAGTGAGGAAGAAATCCTTTTGCAAACATGTAATTGTTAGTATCATGCCCCCACTGAGTCTACTCCCATCCCTCCAGAGACAAACCCTCCACTGACAGGAGCCCCATTGGTAATCCCTCGCCCTTCCACTGAACCACCGCTTCACATCCCTCTCATCCCATTGCGCAGGAATGTCCACAACCCACAGGCTAGGGAAGCTCATAACTATAGTTTGGTAGACAACTTAGCACAATCCTCGGCTACCATGTCAGTCTTGGAAGTCCTTCATATTTTTCCTACTCAGCGAAAATCACTACTTTCCTCTTTGGGGGCAGTCGACCCCGTAGATACCCGACTCATTACCTTTGATCTTGACAGTGGAGAACCTCGTCTTCCCACCTTGATCACTTTACAAATACCACTGAAAATACAGAATATCACAGTTCATTAGTGTATCATCGATGAAGGTGCATCTACATGCATCATGTCCAAAACAGTATGGCAGAAACTTGGTTCCCCGGAACTCATACCCTCTGCTATCACATTACGAGCTTATGATGGATGACCATCCTCTCCTGAAGGACTCTTCCAAAATGTCCCCATCAAACTCAGGGGCAAGACTATTCTCATCGATATCAAAGTTATCGACGCCCCGCTTGATTATAATATCTTGTTCAGTCGTAGCTACATGTACGCTATGAAGGTAGTAGCATCTTCCGTCTTTCGGACAATGATGTTCCCTCATAATGGGAAGATCGTTACCATTGACAAAGTCTCACATTATGAGCCTAATCCATCTGCCAACATCGATAACATTATTCCTCTCATCCACACACGCCATGACACATATCCACTCGTCAAGATGGGTCCTAGGAATTTTAAAGATCCATCCTTATTAGGAACATATCATGGAGCATCACCACTCCTACACCCTTCCAATCAAGTGTGTGTCATATCATCTAACAGAACTCACATAGAGGATACCCTTCCTCTTATAGCAGCCTCTATCATACCTGACGTCCCACTCATCACAGAACCCTCCCCACAAGAACCTCCTGGACACTCGTTTACCCCACCAGTCCACGATTCCACCTCTCCCCAAGGACATAGTCTAGATTGGGAGATAGTTCCCCAACCCCTCACTCAAATTCCCTTCTTTTACCCTCTGCCAGGTATCAAAGCTTTTCAGTTAGCCGCAATGCTCAGACTACCTAATATGGTGTTACCAATCCTAGTGTGGTATTTACACCCACCTAATATGGTCCCTCAACCATCCCTTCCCCCATTGGAAGGAATCCCCATGACGATTCCCATCCTTACCCCCACCACCCCCCCACTCACTAACCCCCTTGCTATAGCTGGGGGCAAGAGAAAGAAGAAAGAGCCCACCGTTCCACTTCCTCCACACATCCCACCACCTTGTGCACTATGTGAGAAAGAGGGCCACCAAACCAAAAACTGTCCATCACTACCTGAATTACGGGATTTGATCCCCCTCAATCAAACTCCCCCAACACCCGCCACTACCACCCACCCTTCTAGTAGTAAAGGGTTGAGGACCAAATACGCTTGTGCTATATGTTCAGAGTATGGCCATTATACCCATCATTGCCCAGCACTACCATGCTTTCAACAGACATTAGCCGCCATATGCTAGAACTTCCAAAACAACCCCAGTCCTGCTACGTCCTCCTCAACAAATATCACTGACATCTGTTATGTCACCACTTCAGTCAATGAACGTATGAGACGCCCTTTCTCTCTCTGTGATTCATTAGCTCATTTTACCTACCACTGTCCTATGATCCTTGAATACAGGCAACGTCAATTGACCCTACTTCACCAACCCGCAGAGGCAATAATTGACATTACCTCGTCATTAGTGGCTCTTCATGTTATTTCTCCTAAACCTGAGGCACTCCGAACACCTCCATGGTTCTTAGATGATGTATCTGAGGATTCACCCCCCAACCCCCCCAACTCTCCCGCTCATTCCCCTATGGACACTCTCCACCCAACCACCATGGGTACCCCTCAATACTTCAATATATGGGTTATGTCGAGTGAACCCTCACCATCTCCTCACAATGTTCCCCCTGCTTCTTCACCAGGGGGTAAGCACGCAACCACTATCATCGAGATCACTCCTCACGACCCCTTGTATTATCATCACTTCCAATGCGATGAAGAAATACTCGAAGATTTAAACCACCCAGACTCTCCCTAGGATGCACTAAACCATCGCTCACTCTTCTCTCCACAGGAAGCCCCCATGCCTCCTAACCACAACCCCATTTACACGGTCGAAACCAAGGATTTTATCCCATCAGGGCCTATCGACTGGTTCAAAAATCCCATCCCTGCCCCTGATGCTTTTGAAGAAGAAAAAATGGCCAACATTTCCCCCACCATTAAAATCGACATTTCCATTAAAAATGGCATTGTCGAATAAATCACCATTGGAGCTGCTTGCACTCCTCAGGAAATCGCCGCATATAAAACCCTCTTCCAGGAATATAGGGATATTTTCACCTAGTCATACATGGAAATGCCAGGCCTTGATCCCTCTATTGTTAAACATCGCATTGACACCTGGCCCGACATTACACCAGTTCGCCAAAAACAACGACCGCTACACCCATCCAAAGCCGCGGCTATCAAAGCCGAAATTGACAAGTTACACATTGTTGGTTTCATTTACCCCATTTCCTATACCTCATGGGTTTCAAACCCTGTACCCGTTAATAAAAAATAGGGCATTATCCGTGTTTGCACATACTTTCACGATCTCAATCATGCATGTCCCAAAGACAACTTTCCAACGCCTTTCATCGATGACTGTGCCGGCCACGAGGCTCTCTCCTTTATGGACAAATTCTCTGGCTATAATCAAATTCAAATCCACCCAGCCGATCAGTATAAAACCGCATTCACTACCCCGTGGGGTACTTTTTCATATCGTGCCATGCCTTTCAGCTTAAAGAATGATGGCACAACTTTCTAGTGGGCGATGACATACATCTTTCATGATCTGGCTAATATCATCCTCGCCTACTTGGACGACCTCACAACTCGATCCAAGAAACACACCCAACATCTCGATGATTTACGCACCATATTTCAACGGTGTCGTCCATACAACATCCACTTGAATCCTCTCAAGTGTGTGTTCTGTGTCACTGCAGGGTGCCTCCTCGGTTTTATTGTTTCCCAAAGTGGTATTACCGTGGACCCCCTCAAATTCCAAGCTATCACCGAAATTCCACCTCCCCAGAATTTACGACAACTTCAGAGTCTACAGGGCAAGGCTAACTTTCTTAGACGCTTTGTCCTCGATTACGCCATACGCGCACACGGTTTCCTTCGCTTACTACGTCACGACATCCCTTTTCACTGGGACAACCATGCCCAACAATCATTTGATGATCTTAAATCATCGCTTTCAAATGCACCTTTAATTAGTGCACCTGACTACAATTGCGACTATATGCTCTATGTATCAGCATCAGTTGTATCAGTAGCTAGCGTCCTCATCCAGCTCGGTGATGATAATCATGAACATGTCATTTATTACATTAGTAAAAACCTCTCAGGGCCACCCTTGAAGTATAAACATGAAGAGAAACTTGCTCTTACAGTCGTCCTCACAGTCCAGAAACTGCGCCACTACATTCTACTTTGCACAACAAAGATCATCACAGATTCCAACCCTATGAAGTACTTTCTTAGACGTTGACAAGTTAATGAAAATTTTTCTTGATGGATCGTTATCCTTCAAGAGTATGACCTCAATTTCTCAACACTTAAGAGTAAGCAGGCCCTCATTCTCACCGAACTTGTCACGACCCTCCCCTCTGACACCATTAGTGCCCCCGTCAACACCGACTTTCCCGAGGAACATCTCTTTTACATCACTTTGGATGATCCTTGGTACAACGACCTCCTCGTCTACCTCCAAACTCAAAATTTTGGTAACCACCTTTCACAAGATGATCGTTGATGTATTTGCCATCAAGCCCCTCGCTACCTTCTCATCAAAGATATCCTATACCGGAGGGGCGTCGAAACCATTCTTCGTCGATGCCTGACTATTGATGAGGCCAATAGAGTCTTAAACGACTACCACAGTGGCATAAGTGGGGGCCATCTTTCAGGTATATCCACTACTCAAAATATTATCAGAGTCGATTACTTTTGGCCTACCTTGTTTCATGATTGCGTTCATGCCGTGAAACAATGTGAGCAATGTCAGCTTTATGCCAACAAAGCCTGAGCTCCCCCTGCTCTTCTTCACCCTTTCATTACTGCCATCCCTTTTTGAAAATGGGGCATTGACTTTATGACTTGTAATCCCCCCTCCAACAATGGTCACAAATACATCATTGTCATCATTGATTACTTCACCAAATGGGCAGAAGCTATGCCCACTTTCAACAACACTGCTGACACTACAGCGCGTTGTTTCTTTAACCACGTCATATCCCACTTTGGAGTACCCCTCCAACTCATTTCCGACCATGGGAAACACTTCAAGAATGAGATCTTTGTCAAACTCTCATCTTGGTTAGGCTTCTCTCACAAGTTTGCCTCACCATATTACCCTCAGTCTAACGGACAGGTCGAGGCAGTTAACAAAGTCCTCAAGACCATGTTACAGCACATGGTTAATAAACATAAAACCAATTGGTGTCATATGTTATTTTCTATGCTATGGGCTTACCGAACAGCTGTGAAAACCGCTACTGGTTTCACACCATTTCATTTAGTCCATGGGGTTGAGGCAACTCTTCCCATCGAGTGCAAAATTACCACCTTACGCACCAACATTGAGCTATTACCCAACACTGCTCCAATGGAGCAACGCTTGCTGAAATTAGAGTCTCTGGATGAAGATCATCGACTTTGCTTACAGAACAATGAGGCAGCTAAAAATGATCCAAGGCTACCTTTGATCGCCATGTCAACCTTCTCTCATTTTGCGAAGGCGACCTCATCCTGGCTTACGATATCGCCCATGATACCTTTGGCCATGGAAAATTCGAGTCACTCTGGAATGGCCCATACATCATTCAACATTGCCTCACCAAAGGCGCATATATCCTGGCCTCTCCCGAAGGCCTCTCTCTCAAAGAACCCGTCAACGAGTTGTATATCAAGAAATTTTATGCTTAAAAGTAGTCATTCTACTTTAGGTTATTTATTTTCTAGCATTTTTAATATTTTTCTCCTCCCCTCATGTCTAAAATATCCTTTGTGCTATTGACAGATGCTTCCTCCACTAGCATACCACATCAGTTATGCTGACGGTGCTAGCCGTTGGACACAAAATATCGCTTCGGCTGCTTGGGTTGTCTACACCCCCTCACATGAAATGCTCCATTCGAGTAGCATATGTTTGGGGTCAACAACCAACAACCAAGACAAATACACTATTGTCATTGGCCTCCTGGCCGATGCCCAACATCATCATATTCGTCACCTTAGCGTCTTCCTCGACTCTCAACTAGTCATTCTCCAGCTCAACAATGTGTACTGCATCCGTGATCCTTGCCTCTTTCGCAAATACCTGCAGGTTAGGATTTTATCTCTACATTTTGATTCCATTACATTTACACATATTCCAAGAAAATTGAATCAAATTACAGATAACCTAGCTAATATTGTGTTAGACTCTCATATATCACATCAAGCTACCTCTACACATACATAAACATATCACAATCCTGTCACAACATATACATAGAATAGACATCATCAAAACATTAACCCAAAACATGTAAACACCACATAGATCTCAAAAAGTATACTCATGTATATATATAGGTCCACAGTGCCATCTGAATGTTTACATACAAAAAATACACGTATCCGCAGGCCAATGCAGCACCTCGGTACAAAGTGGGCTCACCGGCCTATATACAATATATATATATATACATCAAATGCCTTAGAGCACCACTCATGGTGCCTCTAGAGCACCACCGCCTACTCCTCACTCAGGTGGTGGTGACCCACCAACTGCTACCCCAAGAGGTGGTGGTCCACTCCCTGTCGGCCCCTCTTGCCCCGGTGGTAGTCGTTCGATTGTCAATGCAGCAGCCACTGCTGCTAGTCGTACTATGGCCCGCCATGGTGGCGGTACCCCTACACACTTCTCCAGGAAAGACTCGTCTTGGATGCGAGACCATATGCCCTCAGCCACCTCCTGTAATATTGTCTCCAGATAATGGCGTATGTCCTCATAATCAGCTCCGACCGTCGCCAGAGGAGCATGTGATGGCCCAACACCAGGGTCATCAAACCGACGCCTCCTCGCTACCCTCTCTGGCTCAGTTGGTTGCACCACGGCCTCATCACACCGACGTCTCTCTCCCCATGGCATCCTCTCTGATGCTCGCTACAACTCCACCTCGCACCCATGAGGTGCCACATCTGCACATGCAAACAAACAACATATAGTATTAGCATCTATATCATAAACATATGGACTACTATCTCAAACAAAAAATAGAAAAAACATACACATAAAGACCAAACATACCTCGATGATCAAAAACCTCCCCTGGAGGTAGCACCATGTCTAGATCATCCCGGAAGTCCACCCCGACATAGGGGTAACGTAAGATTACCTGCGGCATCTGCCACCATACCTGCATCACCTCTACAGAAAAGAAGTGCCCCCCTTCACCACCACCATGGAGAAGCAACATAGTCGACCACTGCCTCAACCATGGCTCTCGTGCCCCAGGTTCCCCCAATAGAATCCTCGGGCGCAACATCGACACCCTCTCTAGAAACCAGGCCACTAGGATGGACCCGAAGGCAAACTCCCCCATATTAGTGGACCGACAATGGTCCAACTGCCCCACCATCCTTGCATGCAGCGTAAGCCCCTAAGTGAAACGCTCGCTAGAAAAAACTCTCTCCAGAAATAGAAGCTAGCCACCACTGATCAGTTGGGTCACCAGTGACCCATATACTCGCACAATCATCGCTAATATACAACGATGCGCCAGGGAATCTATAGACGCAATGCTCACAACCATCCCAGACATAAATTTCTGACCCTAATAATATCTCAGGCCAATAGTCGTGAGCTATGTATCCCTAGGCAGCATCGGCTCCACCGGTAGGGGCGTTCCCCGAAAGCAAAGCCCAGTCAAGAAATATACATCCTCCACTGCAATGAAGGGGATATTCTCTCCTCGCACGAGGAAGCAGTGCAGCTGCAGACTCCACATCTGGATCAGGAACTGTAGGAGATACTCCTGTGCCCGTATCAACGGGCACTCAAAGAACTTTAGCAACCCACAGGCTACCAAAGTCGCATGCACACTTGGCCCCTCAATGGCCACGGTGTCTCGTAGCTGAGACCAGTCTCGCTCTCGCCACCCCACTGGAATCGTCACAACCGTCCACCTACAAACAACACAGAGTCCTATATCATCTCAAGAAACCATCAACAACATAAAAAATACTCGTTTTTATACACCTCAACCTTGCCTCCTAGGCACGGTTTTGTTACCCACAGGTGTGCACACATGCACGTCTGTTCACTACACAGGTGCACACACATGCACGCCTGTTCACTACACAGGTGTGCATGTGTGCACACCTGTTCACTACATAGGTGCGCATCAGTGTGCACCTATTTGCTTCATAGGCGTGCTCCCAAGTGCACCTGTTCACCATACAGACGCGCACAGATGCACGCCTGTTCAACCTACAGACGCGCACTTGTGCGCGCCTGTTCAACTCACAGGTGCACCCTTAGAGCACACCTTAAATCCTCTCTACCGCGCCCCCATGTACGTATATCCAATGGACAGGTGCACACATGTTCATTCCTATTACCGGATCGCCCGCGCATGTGGAGCCCATTTCCCCTAAATATATCTGTACGCCCCCCCGTACAACCCCTGCCCAAAAAATGAAATCCTATTTCTATGCAGGATGATCAGACCATTAACCTGAAGCTCGCTAATCGCCAATCAGATGCCTCGTCCTCCCTAAATCTCCAAAACTCCAGTAAAAACTGCTCGTCCAGTCACTATTGCAGCAGGTACAAATGAGGTGGCAATGTGGGCCCTACAGCTATATATAGGCCTTTTTGCCAAACTTCCACTCACCATTCTGGGAGCCCACAGTGTCCATTTTTCGATCCATCTTCAGCCACAGGATCAACATCCCGTCATCTACATCACAACAGTCCCTGGGCCTCTTTTCATCTTGATCCCCTGGGGTGACTTTTCAGGTACGCATGTGCATATTTACGTTTATCAAATACATGTTCATATCTTCGATTCTCTTCAGATATTGTTCACTTTGGGTATTTGGTTTTCATATGTGTAGGTACTTGGTCATCATACATCGATGCAACCCCTTTAGGTATATACTCATCACTGGCATGTAGTCTTTCCCTCTGTCTCGCACTTAAATTTCTAGTCACACCCTCTGACATTTGCCTCTAGGATCCCCATTCCCGGCTTTGCAGTACCCACACCTCCATTTGCATCTTTGGTACTATTACTTGGTAGCATTCTTAACCACATGAGTTGTCCCATTCATAGCACCTTTTGACACTTTTGACACTCAAGTTGTTTTTTCAAAACCCTTTAGGTATGGGAGTCCTGATAGTCTTTCATCATGTCGCGAATCAACCACATACTCCTTCTCCTAATTTTGCTAGCTTTCCCACACAAACTCCCATATTATCTCTTCTCAGTTCTATTTATTAACTGCACCTACGTAATATCATGAACCCTCCATTTCATCCACAATCAGTTTGCCCATCTGCAAACCTACCTTCATTTCACCTACCTCATACAACAACTCACCAATGGGGCCCCCCACCCTTCATCAGTTTTCCAAGCCAATTATTCCCTACATGGGCCACCCATATCACACTGGGGCACTCGTTTCTGTATTTGTACATTTCTCCCCAATTATTCATTATTTATTGTACAAACGCCTTCATTTTCATTTGTTACATTACCCTTTTTTTTTTCGTCACCTTTGGCGACCTACTTCCCTCTTTTTTTGGCCAGCCGCAACCCATGTCACCCTTAGTTGGAGCACTACTTATCATTTTCCTTTGCTCGACATTGTCCATATCTTCAGAGTACCTCGTAGGTCACTTACCTCTACCCTTTGAATTTGTTCACCTTGTCACACCTCTGGCACAACTTATCCCCAGTCTTGTCGTCCCCCTGACACTCGACCTCGTTGAACAGTTGCGGCCACTTTTTATCTCATACATTCTCTAACCAAGGGAAGTCTTGAGTCTTCCCACATCTTGACTTCATCCATGTACCTCTGCCACTTCCTCACCTCACCTAGTAGATTTCACGAAGCCATTTGCTTCTGGGAGTCACGTCCCCCTTTTTGTCGACATCAACACAGTTTTCCAGAAGGGCGATAGTATCTTGATTCTCATTATCCATTCAGTGAGAGATCTCGGATGGCACAAGGTGAAACACCATTGCTCCCTGCTTTTGTTGAACCCCATAACATTCGACGCCAACACTTTCACATGTTATAGTGGGTCTTACTTTGCAACTATTGCAGTTAGTTCTTTTATTTTCCGAAGACCTCTGAACTTGGCAGGGCTATCAATGCCCACATCATCACCACTACTTATTACTGCGATCAATGCCTACTATTCAGAGCATGTTCATTTGTAGAATTTTCTTCTACCTCTATCATGACCACCCTCCAGGGCGCTGCAGTTGGCTACACCAACACTTCAGTCATCTTTTTTCAGAGTTACATGACACGAGCATGGGGCATGCCCGCCTCATTTGTACACAGTTTTCTATTTTACACACCTCATAGAAGGTCGGGTCCTACCGATTCCTTTTCTCCTCCAACGGATCTCCCTAAACGATCCCACTATTTCTCTATCTTACAACAACATTCTTAGTAGAAGAAACATTGATGGATTTTGGCTATACATATGCTCCTAACCTCATCCATCAGGGGGCATCTGTTATCACTGAAATTTTGTCCGCACATGGTTACAAGAACTCATCATCGTCAAACAGTGATGAAATCATCCATGGACCTGAATTAATACCACAACATTCAAAAAATGTCAAAAACTATACAAAGTAGTGAAAAATTGAAGAGCGCTTTGCAAACATTGGGCGCATGTGCATGCGCGAAACAGGAACGTAGAAATCGCGCACAGGCGCACGATGCACGACTGTTAGCACAAAAAACCACACACCTGCTAAAAGACGCATTTATGGAAGTGGTCGGCCTCCCAACCACTTATGGTTCAACTCCCAAGCTGATTTGACCCTCAAATCTGGGTTGGATCCGACTGGTGGGCTAGTCAAAGACCTAATAATGCCCTAATTGGCCTCTTTTCACACTACAAAGCAGTTAAACAATAACCCAAATGAATGTTATAAAAAGACATGGATGCACCTCATTTTCTCAAGGAATTAAAAGTAATGTTATGTTGCCTCTATTGTTTTGAGGACTCCATCCTTGACACAAGCATATTGGCACCATTACATTGGACAATCCATCTCACCATTGAGTGGATTTGTAAAGAGTTCTTTCATCACCATTTTCCATTTTTTTGGTTGTAAGAAGAGCTAGCTAGTGAGGGTCCAAGAGCCTTCCCTTGGAGGAAGAAGGGACTCATAGTCCCCTTTTTTCTTGGTGCTTTGTTTTCATCAATAGATCAGCCTCAAACATTGGTGATGTGGGTCTTTTGGTTCTTTTTGTTTCTATGTCCCTATGCTCATGAATTTTGTTTTTATTGCATCTCTTAGTTTAATTCTTAATTCTAGTTTTTGTTTTCTTTCTCTAACTCTTTTC
>JZKD02S0957242.1:20039-39361 GCA_000966675.3 Picea glauca | reverse complement strand
ACTCTTATACTATTGTTCATTTCTCATTGGATATAATTGAATGGTTTAATTATAAGTTGGAAAAGTTTTTTAAAATTGTACTTGATACTGATTCACCCCCCTCTCAGTATCAACACATCTAGCGGGCATGTCTCTCCTGGGGGACATCCACCCTTGCACATACATGTCAGGGAACAACCCCCTTTTATTGTTCGAACCTATTTTGTCACTCATCCTATGGCAGGGGGGAAACCCCCTTTTGCTGGAAACCCTTCACAATCCTAGGGAGCACCCCAAGGAAGTACTTTTCATCAACTTTACCAAGGAGGGAAATCATACCATAACCCACAAGGAGGAATACCAAATACTTTTCCTTCTGGATTATATTTTGGGAAAACTTATTCTGGTGTCCAAAATCCCACCTAGAGTCCTCAAGGACAACAATCTTATCCTCCCCAAGGGTCAACTATTTACCCTCTGTAGGGAAAAATTGTTTACCCTCTGCAGGGACAAATTGTTTACCCTCTGCAAGGACAAACTGTTTACCCTCTGCAGGGACAAACTGTTTACCCTCCTCAAGGTAAAACAATTTATCCCCCACAACCTAATCAACCAAATTATCCTCCTCAGAACCAACTGGGTTTCCCTCCATTCATGAACATTTCTCAACAACAATCAAATCCCACCTATACTGACCAACAACAACCATATATGGGAGGTCCTACTAGATATAGTTATCCACTTTAACCAGTTTATGGCTCCATTGGTTTCTCCATGATGCATCGGTATCACCCTCAAGTTTACCGACAGCTACCATTCCTCGCCATGCTGGATCTACCAAACTTATCTCGGTTGACAAATGATCCCATACTAAATTTTTATTTTTGGTCGGTAATCCCTGCTAAATTACCTTCTGGAATCCCTAAATTTGACAGTAAACCTAGCGAATACCTGAACAACCATGTTATGAAATTTCATCTATGGTGTTCATCAAACTCATCGATTGATGATTCTATACGTTTTCATATTTTCCAGCACACACTCACGGGCTCAATAACCAAATGGTACATTGAACTTCAACATGGTACCTTTCAAGATTTCAACTCCCTAGCTATGGATTTTATTATGCATTTTCAATTACCCATCCGTTACGAGATTGGTACAGAAGTCTTAGCCTCACTTTGTCAAATAACTCTGTACATATCTCTCATCACATTCATGAGTGGAGACAATGACAAAGGTTTATTAAAGTGACCATTCCTGACTAGTTATTGGATGAATGGTTTACTAAATCTCTTTTGGCCCCAATTTCTCATGACGTTTCCATGGGTGGTGTTGTCACTGAGGAAGAATCCATCGCTCATTCTTAGTAATTGGATCTAGTTTATTCCTAATCTGGTATGATGTATGAGTTGAAACCAAATTCTCCATGTACATCTATCGGTCCATACAAAACATCTTCCAAGACTCATGCAGATGGAGTTATCAACGCTGTCAAAACCCAATATTCATCATAGGAAGCCAACTCGGCTAATCACTTTATTTCTTCAACCGTCACCGGTTCAAGTTCACTCTCCTCTACCTCCCCCCCAACTCAAATCTATGAGTTGAATGCAGTCCAATCTGCCTCTTCGCAATAATCCAGGGGAAAGAAGAAATAATAATAATAATAATAATAATAATAACAATAATATTTTGATCCATATGGATATCGGTGGCCACCCACCTTTTCCAATTGGCTCAAGACAATTTTCTGACAATTTTGGCAATTTACTATTTTTAACAGTTTGAACTTCTGGGGCCATTTTGAGGGCCTAAATGAAGGTTTTTCAGGATTGAGCTCCTAAATTATAGACAAAGGCATGAATGAGCCCCCAAAATTAATCTCCTCAATGATACCTTTCCAACGGGATATCACACGCTTAAAATGGAGATCGTATGCAAAAGTTACAACCCCGGGAAGTTGATGTACTAACTTACCCAAACGGGGTCCACATGACTTTTGGCGCTTCATCTCCTAGGGTTAGGTTTTTGGATGTCTATGGTTTTTGGAATTCTTGTTTATTGTAAAAATTCCTTTAGATCCTCATTGTAATGTTCTTCTTGTGAATGATCACAACCATCACATCTCTTCTCAAAGATAAGACGCCACCATTCCAACAAGCTTGTTTTCGCTGCATTTTACAGTTTTAGCTTATTTCATTATTGAATAGAAAACCAGTTTTATTGTATATCTATTATTTTGTGCTAAGAATATATTAATAATCTGTATTCATTTCATTTTTCTCATAAAATCTGGATCAGTGGTATCAGAGCAGTTTGCTCCTTGTCATCTTAATGCATGTCCCCAACGAGGTCAGAGTACAAAGAGTTGGGTCTTGAGCTTGTTTCTCTTGAGGACCAAAGCTCTCACATGCCCAAGCAACCTCTCATGGTAGGAGAAAATAAATATTATGGGACACAATATCCTTTCAAACTGTTGATTAAGGAATCCCTCACAGAACAAAATAACGAGATGATGGATAGTTTCGCGCAAATCTTTTGGTGGCTACCAACAGGCGATGCATCTTCTTCAAACGGAGGTGCCACCCCCTTCAAGGTACAAATAAATTTGATATTCCTATATTTGAAGGTCATATAGATGCATATGTTGTAGACAAGTGGTTGAATCTATTAAAAGGGTATTTTTCTGTCCATAACTTCGTGAATAGAGAAAAGATTACTTTTGCACTCCTCAAATCTGTTCCCCATGTCAAAGATTGGTGGGAAACCTTCTATGAGAAACAAGAAACACAGTAAAACTAATTATTTTTAGTCATGGCCACCTAGGAATCCTTCAGGGATGATATTAAGGAACAATACTACCTTGTCGAAAGTTATGATGACCTGCATACCAAATGGACCACACCGTGGCAAGAAAGAGACCAAGCAGTGCCAGATTTCACAAATATCTTCCATACCTTGTGCACCAAGATGGGTATCAAATATTCAGAGAGACATCTAGTGCTCAAGTATCACAGTGCTCTGCATAGATACATCCAGACCGAAATGGAATTTCTGGACATATCATCCTTGGGCGTGGCCTACCAATATGTCGTCAAAATCGAGCAGAAGCTCAAAAAAATGACGCGGCAATTTGGGCCTGGGAACCCATCACAACAAAAGCCAGGAAAGGGTGGCCCCAACCCACATAACAAAGGACAGAGAAAATATGGATAGTATTAGGACTACCAGTCCAAGCCGCAAGCAAAGAAGGACACCAGAAATACAAAGAAAGATACTGGGAAGTGGTGCGACTTCCATAAGAGCCCTTGGCATAACACTGCTTATTGCCGCTCGAAATAGTCGTTGGTGGATGAAGTGAAAGCCTCTGAATCAGATGAGGATTCTGAATCATAGATATAACTAGAAAGGGGAAGACGGATCATTGATGTGGAACCCAGTGCCACCATTTCTACCACCAAGCTCCAACCTGGTGAACCAGATGAGCCATAAGAAGGAGATCACCTCTTCCATTCATAGATGTGGGTAAAAGGCACCCCACTGCACTTCATTGTTGATAGCGGTATCTAGAAGAAAATCATCTCAGTAGAGGTCATCAAGCAGTTGTCTCTACCAACAACGCTGCACCCACAACCCTACACCATTGGATGGCTCCACCAAGGAAGCGATATTCGCGTCAGCCAATAGTCTCGACTATCGTACAACATCAAGCCCTTCAAAGATGAGGTATTGTGTGATGTTGCTCCTCTTGAAGTTTTTGATGTTCTTTTGGGCCAACCTTATTTATGGAAATGTCATGTTGTATATGAGTCTAGGCCTCGTAGTGTTATTATTACTTTGAATAGGAAATTGTACAGGATACCTGAGGTAGTCCCACCTAGTGCTATTTCCTTGATCTTTGCTAAGAAATGTAGGAAGGTCATCTCTCAGATGGGGAAGTTTGTCTTCTTCGTGATTCGATCTCAAAATAAGTGAAATATCACAACCACATCCAGGGTCTCTATGGCCAACCTCTCCACATAGAAGAAGAAAGTGGATAAGGTTGTGGAAGAATACTTAGATATCTTCTCCTCACCTACAGGGGTACCTCTACACTGCCAGGTCAAGCACCCCATCGATCTAACCCCTGGTGCACCGCTTCCCAATGGGATAGTCTATCATCACTCTTTGTTAGAGAATGAGGAGATCAAGTGATAGATCCAAGAACTTCTCCACAAGGGGCACATTCACCCCAGCTCATCACCTTGTGGGAGCCCAATCATGCTGGTACAGAAGAAATATGGAACTTGGCGACTCTGTATTGATTACTGGGCTCTGAAAAAAATCATAGTTAGAAACCGGTACTCGATTCCCCAAATCGACGACCTCCTTGATTAACTCATGGGGGAAAAATACTTTAGTAAGATTGATCTAAAGTCTGGCTATCACCAGGTCTCGATAGAACAAACAGATGTATGGAAGACCGCCTTCAAGTCAAAGGAAGGCCTTTTTGAATGGTTGGTCATGCCCTTTGCTTTGACAAATGCTCCAGCCACTTTCATGAGGATGATGGATAATATCCTATGACCATTCATCAATATGTTTGTAGTGGTGTATCTGGATGACATTCTAATTTACAACAAGACTTGGGTCAAACACTTGCAGCGTATTCAACAAGTTCTGCACACCCTGCGACAACACAAGCTATATGCCAACTTGGAAAAATGGTCCTTCGGCATGGACAAGGTCCATTACCTGGGCTACATCATTGATCAACATGGTGTACATGTGGATCCAACCAAGATCCAAGTCATCCATGACTGGCTAGCCCCAACAACACTCATTGAGCTCTAGAGCTTCTTGGGCCTTGCCAATTTCTATCGCAGGTTTGTGCTGGGATTCTCCCATATTGCATGGGCCCTTAGCCAAATAAATAGGGGTGTTGGTAAGGAAAAATTTGCATGGGGTTGGTCCCAACAAAAGGAGTTCAATGATTTCAACGCTTGTGCTCAACCTGAGTACTTTCACTACCAGACCTACAACATCCCTTTGAGATAGAGACAGATGCTTCAAACTATGTTATGGGTGGTGTTCTCACTCAGAACGACCACCTTGTGGCCTATCATAGTGAGACACTATCGGATACTATATATAAGTACCCTACTTACGATAAAGAAATATACTCCATTGCGCAAGCCTACCGCCAGTGGAGTCATTACATTCTTGGGAAGGAGATAGTCATCCACGCTGATCATAAGCCACTGCAGTTCATGCAGACACAAGGAACATTACAGAATGACTGCCATCAAAAGTGGTCCACATAATTGCAACAATTCCACCTCAACATCAAGTATAAAACAGGAAGCACCAATTGCATCATTGATTGCCTCAGCAGACCTCTAGTTGTGGCACTCACCAAGGTACTAGACTCTTGCGGCCAGGAGACATCTAGATGGCCCCAACTCTATGAGATAGACCCCGACTTCACCACCACCTACCAAATGTTGGGTGCGAACTTAGTTGTCGATAATTTCCATATTCAGGATGGGTTGTTGTGTCGTTTGAGCCATATATATGTTCCATCAAGTGAGAAAGTGAAGTTGATCTGGGAAGCCCACTACAGTTACATGGCAGGACACTTTAGCATCAAAAATACAGTGGTGATGCTACAGAAACATTTCTATTGGCTGAAACTTTGACAGGAGATCAACAAGTATATCAGGTCTTGCACTGCCTACGCTATTGCCAAACCAACCACTAAGAAACAAGGCCTATACACCCCTCTTCCTTCTCTTGACAGGCCATGGGAATCCATCTCAATGGATTACATGTCGGGCCTCCCGTCCACCAAGAGGGGAAATGACTGTTTTTTTGTGGTTGTTGATCGCTTTTCTAAGATGGCGATTCTGGTTGCTTACAAGAAGAGCATCACAACAGAAGCCACTGCCAAGCTCTTCTTTGAACGAGTCTGGGTACATTTTGGAATCCCACAAACCATTTTCTCAGATTGAGATAGTATATTTCTCAGCACATTCTGGTCGAGCCTTTGGTCACTGCTGGACACTAATATCACCAAATCCATGGCCTTCCACCCCCAGACAGATGGCTAAATCGAGGTTGTAAATCGAATGATTGTGCATATAATTCGCATGTATAATTCAAAGAACCCTCACACATGGGATGAGAGCCTTCCCTATGTCCAACATATCTACAATCGATCCCTGCATAGCTCAACTGGCCACAACTCCTTTCAAGTGGGCTTGGGATTCCAACCATTGGGTCCCATAGGTGTTGCACTTCCCCTTGCAGTCACCTCGACCGACTCATCTCCTGCTCCAACTAAAGTTGACAAAGCCACCCAATTCATTGAGTGTATCCAACACATCTGCCAACAGGTTCAAGATATCCTACAGAAGTCCAATGATAAGTACAAACAATGCCATGATCAACATCAGGTGCCACATAAGTTCCAGGTGGGCGACAAAGTTTGGTTGCACTTGTAGAAAGAATGCCTTATAATACCCCATAGGAAGATTCACCCACTACATTATGGGCCATACACTATCACCAAGGCCATGGGGGATAATGATTTTGAGCTCAACATTCCTCCTTTCCTTGGCCTACACCCAGTGTTCAACGTGGATCTTCTTCGCCCTTATTTCCCACCATTATTGGACACATCATAAGTAGCAGAACAATTGAAACCAATAGAGATCAACCTTGAGTACATACAATAGGCATCCAATGATCAGATTTTGGACACACAGATCAAGGGTACTCGACAACAAAGGATCTAACTTTATCGAGTCGACAAAGAAGGGTAGCTCCTGCACCAAGGCAAGTGGCTCACCCTAGGCCAAATTCAACAGAAATTTTCTCATCTAATGGGGGACCTCAATGCAATGGAGACCATTTTTTCATAAGGAGTGTGGATTTATCTAGATGTATATCGGTGGCCACCCACCTTTTCCAACTAGCTCAAGACATTTTTCTGACAATTTTGGCAATTTACTATTTTTAGCAGTTTTAACTTTTGGGGCCATTTTGAGGGCCTAAATGAAGGTTTTTCAGGATCATGCTCCTCAATTATATCCAAAGGAATTATTGAGCCCTGAAAATGAATCTCCTCTACGATACCTTTCCAATGGGCTATCACATGCCTAAAATGGAGATCGTATGCAAAAGTTACGACCTTGGGAAGTTGATGTACTAACTTACCCAAATGTGGCCCACATGACTTTTGGCACTTCATCTCCTAGGGTTGGGTTTTTGGATGTCTAGGGTTTTGGGAATTATTTTTTATTGTAAAAAGGCCTTTAGATCCTCATTGTAATGTTCTTCCTGCGAATGAGCGCAACCGTCACATCTCTTCTCAGAGATAAGCCACCACCATTCCAGCAAGCTTGTTTCTGCTGCATTTTACAGTTTCAGCTTATTTTATTATTGAATAGAAAACCAGTTTTACTGTATATCTATTATTTTGTGCCAAGAATCTATTAATAATATGTATTCATTTAGTTCTTCTCATAAAATCCAGATCATATTTAAAGTCCAAAAACACAAACTCCACCACCAACTCCTAAAACAAAAACCACAACGAAAACCGAAATTCCTGTGTCTCATTTGTGGTGGTGATCATTACACCAGAGATTGTCCTCATCGTGACGAAGTTGCAAAAATTTTCAAATAGAATTCCCAACCCTTTGTGTTAACACAACCTTTTCCTAAACAAAATTCCATGGTTTCTCAATCCCCTACCCCTATGGTGGGGGGAAATCCTAGTCATCCTCCTAGTGAGGAAGCTTTGTTGAGTGATCATATTTATATGTTCAATGGGATTGATTTTACCACTTGCACCACAATGTATGACACGTCAGATAAACCTAATAAAGAGAAGGTCACTAATGGTACTCCACCGGATCCATATCCTTCCACCGTTAGTCCATCTAGATCACTTTAGATCGAAAAACCCACTTTCGACTCTATTTTACGCCCTCCCAAGAACACTATTCGCAAATCGAATTTTAATCCTAGTTCATGTGGTGCCCAAAACTACAAAAGTGTTGTAGATTTGGCTCAAGCACCATGTTCTATGTCTTCTCTTAAAGTTATACAACATTTTCCAAGTCAATGTAGAACACTCTTGGACACCATTAGTGAAATTGATCCTAAGTCGTCAAATAATATCATGTTTAACCTTGATAACTTTAAGTCACGAATTTCTCACCAACTTGCTTTTCAAATTGATGTAGTTGTTCATAACCAACACATTCATCACACCATATTGGATGAAGGATCTTCCACTTGTGTCATGTCGTTATCCTATTGGAAAGGATTCTTGGTACAATTATTTGCATAATATATTACCAAACATAAATTATCAACCGAGATTCGTAATCAGTAGAGTTGATGCACTATATGTACTGATAAAAGATAGGTTCCTATGTCTGTTTAGTATAGATTAGATAAGAAAACCATTTAGAAACCAACACACTCTTAAAAATAAAAATCTTCACATGACTCGAAAGCTAGAAAGCAAAACTCATAAACAAGCAAAAGATCTTTCCTAGGTGATGGACCTGTTCATTGATGGCTCATGAAAGGAAAATATGAACTTTGATTCTATCCCCTGAAACAACTAAACTAACAAGTGGGATGTTGCATTAAAGATCAAGTATGGTGAAATATGGAGATCCAAATGTTCCTTCATTACCACACTTTGCAACAAATTCGAATAGTGAAATCAAACAAAATAACATGAAATCAAAATAACAAATACATGAAATGAAAATCTACACTGACAATTTACAATAATTTTACCAAGCTGGATCGGTGGCCCTTGTTGATGCCAATGTGGAAGCTTTTAGATCAACATATGATAACTTCTGAGAGAGACAAAATCACTTAATCCAAACTTGCATTAATCTTCAATATGTAGGTTTACAAAAGGAGTCTCTTCATGAATCCAATCTACATCATAACAATTCTCCTCAAGAACCTATCTCATAACAATTCCCTTAATCTACATAATAATAATTCTTATCTAATCTACATAATAATGATTCTCATCCCCCTTCATGAACAGAGGGCACTCTCTTTTATACATGAGATCTTTGAAAATAAGATAAACATCTCATAATTACAGATCCACTTTTCTCTCAACCCATTTCCCATTATTACAAAATATAATCCCTTCAAATTCTCACACATATCTTTCATATATCTTGGATAAGATATGAAAACCACATCTCCATGATCTTCTCCTTGGAATAGGCTTGAATTATCTCCTCAAATATTGAAATGGTGGAGGAAGTATTCAAGAAGTCTTTTGAATTAATCCTTCACATATTCCTACACATGTCAAAGCTCACACATTTTTGAGATATATATGAAAACATGTCAATTTTCTAATATTTAATCACAAATTCTCTTTTAATACTAAAATAAATGATTTGGAAAATAATAAGGCTAATCCCATATTTAATTATGAAAATGGTATTAATGAATGGTTTATGGAGTGGTAGAATATGGATAAATGTGATGAATACTGAAAGGGAAAGGGAAAGAGGATGAAAATGTGACAATTCCGATACTCAACAAGGATTAAAATCACCTATGATTAATCAATCCCCTATAATGTTATGAGAATTCAATGGGAGAGGTTTTCATCCTCACAGGCTCTTGCAATCCTTAGTCATTCAGTTGGGAGGTAAGACTATCTATGTCAATGTTGTTGGTGATGGAAGTCACTCCTGGATTGCAGCAGGAGCAGAGCCCGACGCCCATCAATTTATGTCACATTTGTTTATAAAGGGTGATTGGATGGAAGTAAACTCGGAACAATATCCTTCTAACTCAAAAAAATGGGCTGGAAAAGCAGTGACACATGAGGTCTTGACATAACTTAATCTAGTAATAATGATAGTGGTGAGTAAGTGGGGAGAGAGAGAGGAAATAAAGTCTTCTCTGGACGTCAAGTCTTCCAGCAGCCTTCACAAAAGAGGAAAAGTTTCGACTATGAGATCCACTCAGAGCCGAACAACTTCAAAATGAACCCAAGAAGATTGAAAAACATATAAAATCAAACCTACATAATATAGCAATGCAACACCCGACTGGATCATTCATGTTCAGGATCTTAGATTCAGAGAAAAAGGGAAAAGAAGAAGTTGGCTGCCATTAAACAAGAAGTCTCAAATGTTCTTCTATAACCAGAGAACGAGAGGCTGTATTAAAGCTTTACAATCGGGAGCTGTGCTCTACCATCCATCCTTTACAAAATGGAAAAATTTCCTACATATACTCAAATAAAAAACACAACAGCGAAACCAAGACACTGTATTAAAAACATTGCATCTGCATGTCCCCTGACAATCTGCACATGAAGTCTTTGAATGATCATGCACTTATGACAGACGTAATCGAACTCCTGACAGTCCTACGAATGAACCAACATGCTTTTAATTCGTCACTAGACTTTCCATTTATGGTAGAGATGATGTCTAACTACCACCAACTACCTCAATAACTGCTTCCTTGATATTGAGAACGCCCTAGACAACTCTACACTTTTGAGGCGTGGAGGTCTTCTCGCGCTGCCACCTGGATCGGCTGAACGACCTGATGGATAAGACGTGGAGGCTAGTACGAAGGCTGGGGCACATGATTGGAAATAGTGTATGGGTGGAAGTGACATGGAACGCGGGGCTCAAATGGATAAGGAATGGAGACGATCATACAGGTGGAGGCAACTGAGAGAGAAAGAGGGACACATGGTAGGAGGTGAGTGGCTGATGAGATGGAGAGGGGCCATGTGGATGGGAGGAGGAGGGATGTGGCACTTGATGACAAGGTGAAGTGCCAAGGGAAAATGTCAGGGAAGGCGCAAGGCGAGGGGCCTAAAGGAAGGAGGAAAGATGAGTTGGAGGATGAGGGGAAGAACACCTGGCAGGAGGTGACAGGTGGGAATGAGAGAAAAGGGGAAAGGGATGAGCCAGGATGGAGTTGAATGGAAGACATATGACGGAAGGTGGAGGGTGTTGGAGATGGAACAACGTGGGGTCCACCAAGGGCTGAAAATTCTCGACCCCCCCCCCTTTGTTATCCAAGCCATTAAGAGATGCATGGCCAATTCTGAACACCCCCCCCCACCCCTACTTAAAGGTAGAATGGCGAGGGGGGTTCGGAAACCAACCTTGACCGCAGATTTGGGTGCATGGATTCTGGACACCCAGATTTGCTCGCCGCTTATGCAAATGTTTATTTGTGCCTCAAATTAGGATAAGTGGGTTTTTACTCCACTTCTTGCCCTCTTTTTGCCAATGGGGGGGGGGACCTTTTAGGAAAAAAATACCCCTTCTTACATGTTTAGGTGCTAACATTAGGCTCCATGGGGGATAGAGTCATCTTTGTGATGCTCTAAGGACTTATTTGCAATTCCATTGCCTGGATGTTGGGCTATGGAGTCATTGATTAAGTCAAAAACATAAAACAATATTTACAAAAATGGACGAGCCGTCTCCGGCTCAGAAAAAACATTTTTTCAAGAAATGCCCATTTACTGGGCCATTAAAAACTTCTTTTCCTTCCAAATCCTGCAACCTGTAAGTTTTGTTTGAGAATACTTCAGAGATTTTGAAAGGCCCAATACAGAGGGCATCAAACTTATTGTGTTTGCCTCTATCCTGCCTGGGTGCATCCCACTTGAGCACCAGATCACCCAGCTCAAAATCCTTTTTCTTGATCTTCCTGTCAAAGGCTTGCTTGATCTTTTGTTGATGACTATAGGCCCTATTCATTGCCTACTCTATGATCTGTTGCACCTCTACCATTTGATGAATCCTTTTGAACATATGGTTAGGCCCTCCTTCAAGGTCCTGAAAGCATTTCTCTACAGGTAAAGCGAGTTGAGTAGGAAAAATAGCCTCCATCCCATAAACCAGTTGGAAAGGTGAGGTGTTCAGGGACCTCTTTTTTGTCACTCGATCATCCCATAGAGAAAATTTGAGTTTTGAATCCTAGGCCCTTTTATTGTCTTCCAATAATTTTTTAATGATCTTGATTAGGCCTTTATTAGAAGACTCTGCTAGTCCATTTCCTTGAGGATAATAGGGAGTGGAGTGAATTAGTGAAATCTCAAACTATTCGTAGAACTTAACAAGAGGCTCAGACCTGAAAGAGGTGGCGTTATCGATGACAAATCTACTGGGGCAGCCAAATCTGGCTATGATGTCTTCCAGGAAGTTGATGATTACTTTGTGTGAAGTACTCCTGGTGGGGGCATCTTCTATCCACTTGGTGAAATATTCTATCGCAGTTAGGATCCATCTGTGTTGGTCTCTTGAGGGAGGATGAATTTCTCTAATGAAGTCCAATCCCCACTGCTGAAAGGGTGTCGAAACTACTATAGGCTTTAGTGGTAGAGATTTGAGTTGTTGCTTTCCTGAGAACTTTTGGCATTTGATGCAAGATTTGATTTCTCTATAGAAATCAAATAAAGTGGGCCAGTAATACCTAGCCCTAAGGATTTTGTGAGCTGTGGTCTTCTAGAAATAATGACCCCCACAAAGGCCACTATGGAAATCAAACATAACTTTCTGGGCTTCTTGTGGATTCAGGTATCTTAAAAATAACCCTAGAGGGTCTTTCCAGTATAAAGCTCGGTCAATGAGGCAATATCTGACCACATTAAGCTTTAAATATCTTTCCTTACTCTTTTCCATTCCATCCGGAGGTTTCAATTCTTGCAGAAAATACAAAATATCTCTGTACCAGGTGCATTCTGCTAGTGACAAGTCACCCTGAGAACTATTGTTGGATGACTCAGCTTGCTGATTTTTTGAACAAGCATTGATGAAGCTAATCCCCAAGGCTTCGTAATTGGATTCAGCCAGTATTTTGTCTAAACCCTGCCCCTTTATCAACTTAGTGGGATTAATCTCTAGATCAAACTCCAGGATCTTGGCAATCCATTTACCTCTTCTCCCATCTATGTCAAGCTGTATAAGAATGTCCTTCACAAAGGCTGAAGGAACGTATGCAGTGACCCTTGAGTGCAAGAAATAGACTCTAAAATCTTTGAGAGCTTTCACCAAGGCATAGGCCTACTTCTCCATGATCTCTTACTAGACTTTTGCATCTCTCAATGCCTTGCTAAAGAATGAAATGGGTTGTTCTCACCCTTCCTCATTTTTCTGCAATAAGACTATTGCTACTGTATCAAAAGAAGCAAAATAAAAAAATAGGAAATCCTTGAAATAATCAGGATTGATCAGCATAGGTGCCTCAGTCAATGCCTTCTTTATTTGGATAAAATATTCCCTTGGTTCAACAGTCCATTTTACTTCATTTCCTTTCCTGAGCATGGCTGTGATGTGTTTCACCATCTTAGCGAAATTTGAGATGAACCTCCTCAGAAAGTTAATATTCCCTAAAAAAGCCTGAACTTTCTTTCTAGATCGGGGAAGTGACAGGGTCTGAATTGCCTCTACCTTGCTGGGATCAATACTTACTCCTTCTGCTAATACTATATGACCTAAAATCTTCCCCTCCTTCATAGAAAACAAATATTTCTTGGGGTTTAAAGACAGGCCAAACCTCCAACATTTCAAGAAAACTTTCCTCAAGTGACAACAGTGCTCTTTGTTTGACCTAGAGAACACTGTGATGTCATCCAAATAGATCACCACAAAATGATATTTCTCCCCAATGAAGACTATATCCATGGCTCACTGAAATGTTGCTCCTGCATTCATCAATCCAAAAGGCATTTTGGCATACATGAATGTGCCCCAAGGAGTGGTGAAGGCCATTTTTTCTCTGTCCTCGAGCATGACTGATATCTGGTTATAACCAGAGAAACCATCAATCATGGATATTCTAGATGCACCAGTTACCCTCTGAATTATGTGCTCCATGTTGGGCAGGGGATAATTGTCTTTCTTTGAGCTCCTGTTTAGGTTTTTGAAATCAACACAGAGTCTGATTTCTCCACTTTTCTTCCTCACTGGGACCAAATTGGCCACCCACTCGAAGTATCTTAAGGGAACAATGATTCGGGCATATAACAACTTCTTCACCTCTCTTTCCATGATAGGTAGCAACACAAGATTTATCTATCTTATCTTTTTCCTAAATGGTTTGGCTTCTTCCTTCAGTGGGATCTTATGTTCAATGACATATGTGTCATACATATTGAGGTCTTTATAGGTCCATGCAAACACATCAACAAATTCTCTTAATAATTCAGTGTATTCGACCCTCTATTCTTGAGTCAGGATACTTGAAAACTTAACAAAATTAGGCTCCTCTTGTGTGCCAATGTTTCACTCAGATGTATCAACATCTCCCCCTGAAATCTTATCTTTTACTGCCACATCATTCCTATCGAACAATCTTTCTAGAGGGACTAGTCCTCTTGAAATGTGATTGCTGGGAAACTAAACAATATGGTGATTAAAATTTTTATTTAAGAATACCTCAGAGTGAGGGTCACCTTCGGGATCAGGGTCCTGATCAATGTGTAATGCAAAAAACTCATCGATGGACTGAAGAAATTTTTCGATTTCAAGATCATCTTCGAATACCTTCCAATGCTTTACATTGTCTGGGATGGATGGCCTGTACCTTATCTCGACCCCACATTTGGTCCTCGGTGGAAGAGGGACTCTGACCAGACTAGTTGAGACAGCTGAGGAATCAGCCGAAGTATTATTCTCCCTTGGGACAAAATAAATGTTGAAAGCCGAGAAGAAATTATCAATCAGGTCCCATACCTCATTTTTGTAACTTCTGAGCTGAGGATGCTTGGCCTGATAAACATTCCTGACCTATTGGATTATCAATTCAGCATCTCCAAACACTGACATCTCCCTTATTCCCATTTCTTTTGCAGCCCTCATACCCAGAACAAGAGCTTCATACTCTGTCACATTGTTGGTGGTTTCAAATTCTAGCTTGTATGACAGGGACATGGTCTCTTGACAAGGCGATATGAAAACTACTCCGGCACCAGCGCCTATACTGGAAGAATCTCTGTCAAAGAACATCTTCCAAACATAGGTGGTTGAAGGAGGTATATTCTGATTAAGAATGGGCTACTTTCTGATCTATAAAGGGGCATCAAGAGTTTCAGTGTTTTTCAACAAACTAGACCCCAAATTAGTGTCAAGTGCAAAGATGGGACGATTGGTGGGGTTTGCTTCATCACTAACAATATAGGATAGCCGAGCTTCTCTGTACAACCTCCTATGTTCCCCTTTAAAGACTGGAATGGTGGCATATGTGAGATCCATATGTAATATTCCTCCAAGTCTTTTAATCCAAGACCTAAACAACAACATGCCAAACTTGGGGGGAACATCAGCTACCACAATGTCCATGACCACACTCTTCATTGGAAGATGAAATAAAGAGACCAACAAGTCTTTGATGACTCCAAGACATTGCACCCTCCTTGAATCAAAAGAGTACAAATCATGATAATCCTTTGTCACTTCCAGTCCCAACTCTTCCATGACTATTTTGGGCATAAGGTTATGGGAAGCTCCTGAATCCATGAGGCAATTATGCAACAGATTATCATGTATGTTTAGGGAGGTGTAGAAGGGAGGGGATGAATCATCTTTGTATTCCACCATGGGACCTAGGATGACTATTGGCTTTTCATATTGAAGGTTCACTGAGTCAAAGAAAGGCTGGGGGGACTCAGATTGTAGCAGTTTGGAGAGGGACCTTTTTAAGTCTTCATTTTTAACTAGCTCTGAGAGGGGGATGAGAATTCTGATCTTTTGAATTTCATGCTCAAAATTAAAGGAGGAAATAGGATTAGGAGCTTCCCTTACCTCAGAGACAATTTCTTTGATTGTTGGTGAATCATTCTGAGTTTTGTTTTCTTTAGTAGTGGCTACTACAGATTTAGTAGGCCTTTCTGCTATGATGGGATGATCTTGGCTATCAAATTTTCCTTCTTTCCTCTTTGACCTGAGAGGGTATTTTTTAGGGGTGTTGTTGGCCTTTTCTCTTTTACCTAACTCATTGATTTGAATTTTCATAAGGGATTCTTCATATGCAGACTGAGTCAAATGGGGAAAAGGGGAAGTTTCTTCAATACAATGAATCTTAGGATCAAGCTCATCTATCTCCTCTCCTTCCTCATGAGCAACTAGGTTACTTTGGAGGTGGGTTTGAATCCTTTGATATTCTATGTCTTTCCCCCTTTGTTCCCTTGGGAAAGCCTAAGGCACATTGTTATTAGGTCTCCCGAAACCTCTATTATCAACATTCTGGGGATTTTTGTACATGGGCTTTCCTTCTAACTCCCACTTTTCCATCCTAGCCAAAAGCGATTTTAGCATTCTAGTTAACTTGTCTGACTGTAGGGGAAGGGGAGAGGAATGGGATGGGGAGGCTTCAGGCCTTTTCCTAGATATATCTCTATCATCCTTATCCCTGAGTCGGTCAACAACTAGTATGTTAGATTCTACTTCCACGGCCGCATCCTGTATGTGAGCCAGATTAGTAGCTCTTCTCTCCCTCAGCAGTAGGAAGAAGTCAAGATCAAAATAAATAGAATAAGTAATATTATAAGAGGCTTCTAAGGGATTTATCTCAGTGGGGATTTTATTATACATGTTATTGAATCTCTTAGAGAAGTCAGAGACAAACTCTCCTTCTTTTCTCTTCAAGGACCCGAACTCTATCATGTAATACATGAAGTCTTTTTTGTCTCCCCATTGTCTCAGAAAGGCATTATCCAAAACCTCAATCCCATCTATAGATCTAGGAGGTAGGGCTCTAAACCATTTCCTAGCTTCACCTTCTAGGCTATGGACAAAAATTCTCATCCATACATCTACATGCATGATAACATGATCATCTGTGAAGCTGTAAAAGGCTTCAAGGTGTTCTTCTACAACTATGTCCCCTTCGCCTGTGAACTTGGGTAGCTGCTTAAGGTATCCATCTGCTGGAAGGGATTTGAGAGGCTGTGGTAAAATAAGGGAAGCATACCTAAAACCTATTATCGCCTCCATTCTGTTCATGGGGGGACTAACTCCTGCCATGGGAATATTAGTTGGACGAGAATTCATAGGAGAAGGAGAATGAAAAGGGGATATTGAAAATGAGCTTCCTGTAGGAAAGAGAAACAATGGGGAATACAGAGGGAGAGCTAAGGGACCTGAATGGGCAGACGCTTCTCTCTGTGCAGTAATAGTAACAAGAGGAGGGGTGGTGAAGTCTTCTGCGGTCCAAGGTCTGCGCCAAGGTATAGCTTCGAGGGAGAGGGGAGTGACACGGATTTATCCTTCTAATGCTAAACCAGGAGGAGAAAACTCAATAGGAACACTCCCAAAATTCAGGAAACAGGAAACCTCGGAAACAGATTTGCTAGGAAGTTGAGAAGAAGAAAATGGAGTTTCTATGGAAGGAGGTGGCAAATTACCTAATTCAGCGGTAGAGCTTTCTCCTTGAGAGGCCTTCCCTTTTTTGATAATCACCTCCATATCCACTTCAGGCATGGCTAGAGGCAGATGAGGATGGGACCACATGTGTCTTCCATTGGAAGCCACAACTAACAAAACAGGTTCACCGCAGTGGAGTCATCACAATGGAGTCGCCAAGTGCACAGTAGCAATATTCAAGGGCTCTGATTCCTGATGCACCTTCAGAATTAGAAGCTCAATGTCGTTCAATCCCAGGTAAGATTTTAAATTTCATCCCTAGAAATGGCACCAAAACTGTTGGCTACGGAAGTCACTCTTGGATTGCAGCAGGAGCAGAGCCCGACGCCCATTAGTTTATGTCACGTTTTTTTATAAAGGGGTGATTGGATGGAAGTAAACTTGGAATAGTATCATTCTAACTCAGAAAACTGGGCTGGAACAACAGTGACACATGAGGTCTTGATGTAACTTAAGCCAGTAATAATCATAGTGGTGAGTAAGTGGGGAGAGAGAGGGGAAATAAATTCTGCTCTGGACGTCAGGTCTTCTAGCAGCCTTCACAAAAGAGGAAAAGTTTCAACTATGAGATCCACTCAAAGCCGAACAACTTCAAAATGAACCCAAGAAGATTGCAGAATTGATAAAATCAAACCTACATAATATAGCAATGCAACACCCGATTGGATCATTCATGCCTAGGATCTTAGATTTAGAGAAAAAGGGAAAAGAAGAAGTTGGTTGCCATTAAACAAGAAGTCTCAAATGTTCTTCTATAACCATAGAACTAGAGGTTGGATTAAAGATTTACAATTGGGAGTTGTGCTCTACCATCCATCCTTTACAAAATGGAAAAATTTCCTACATATACTCAAAGAAAAACCACAATAGCGAAACCGAGACACTGTATTAAAAACATTGCGTCTGCATGTCCACTGACAATCTGCACATGCAGTCTTTGAATGATCGTGCACTTATGACAGACACAATCGAACTCCTGACAGTCCTATGGATGAACCGATGTTCTTTGAATTCATCGCCAGACTTTCCATTTATAGTGGAGATGATGTCTAACTACCACCAACTTCCTCAATAACTGCTTCCTTGGGATTGAGAACGCCTTGGCCAACTTTGCACTTTTGAGGTGTGGAGGTCTTCTCGTGCTGCCACCTGGATCGGCTAAATGGTCTGATGGATAAGACATGGAGGCCCGTGTGAAGGCTGGGGTGCATGATTGGAAATAGTAGATGGGCGGAAGTGACATGGAATGCGAGGCTCAAATGGATAAGGAGTGGAGACGATCATACAGTGGGAGGCGACTCAGAGAGAAAGAGGGACACATGGCAGGAGGTGAGTGAGTGATGAGATGGAGAGGGGGCAGGTGGATGGGAGGAAGAGGGTTGTGGCACCTGATGATGAGGCGAAGTGCCAGGGGAAAATGACAGAGAAGTCGCAAGGTGACGGTCCTGAGGGAAGGAGGAAAGATGAGTTGGAGGGTGAGGGGAAGAACACCTGGTAGGAGGTGACAGGTGGGAACGAGAGAAAAGGGGAAAGGGATGAGCCAGGATGGCACTGAATGGAAGATGTATGGTGGAAGGTGGAGGGTGTTGGATATGGGACAACGTGGGGTCCGCTGAGATCCGCCAATTCTAGACCCCCCCCCCCCCTTTGTTAAAGGTAGAATGGAAAGGGGGGTCCAGAATCCAACCTTGATTGTAGATCTGCGTGCTCTGATCCAAGTCGTTGAGAGATGCATGGCCAATTCTGGACCCCCCCCACTTAAAGGTAGAATGGCGAGGGGGGTCTGGAAACCAACCCTGACTGCAAATCTGGGCGCACAGATTCTGGCCGCCCATATTTTCTCACCGCTTATGCAATTGCGTAGTTGCATCCCAACTTAGGATAAGTGGGTTTTTACTC
>JZKD02S0957209.1:0-13743 GCA_000966675.3 Picea glauca | reverse complement strand
GGTGTTAAGTAGGAGAAATATCAACATGATATCAGAGTAGGTGCTCTGAGAGGAAACCAAGTACAAGATCTCAGATCCACATCATATTCATAACCAACAGGCAGAAATCGAAGGATGAATTTCAAGAAAACAATCGTATAAAGGTAAAACTTGTTTTTGTATGTGTACAGAGGTGTAAGCGGGTCACATAAAGCACAGTCGTGTATATAAGCAGGAGGCTTTGAGCACAATTGCGTATACGCAGGTTGCAATGGTGACAATAGTTTACATACGCGGGTTGCAGTAGTGAAAGTCGCGTACATATGCGGGTTGCAGTGGTGACAATCACACACAAATTCGTACAGGTCAGTACAAGGGCAATTTTCAACATGTTATTTTCAGGGCAGGTTATCAGGTCTTAGGGATCGAAACAACACTGTTGAGAGTTGAAGAATGATTGGATGGAGCATCCAACTTCCTATCTTGGAAAACAAGAGTAACTTTGGCGTTGAAGGAGTATGACCTTTGGGAGTTAGTGGATAAAGTAGTTACTCCACCGACAGATCCGACAACTTTGGAGGCTCACAACAAGAAGGAGATCAAAGCAGAGAGGTTCCTCCTGGATTTTTTGAAGGATCATCTAATCCCTCATCTAACCGAGAAGAAGACGACCAAAGAGATGTTTGATGCCTTGGTAGGGTTATTCAAGAGCACAAACATGAATAGGAAGATGGTCTTAAGGAATAAACTCAGATTGATGCATATGTCTAGATCTGATAATGTTACCAGCTATCTCATGAGGATCACACAGGTGCATGATCAACTTGCAGCCATAGGGGAGAAAATAGAGGACGTAGAGCTCGTGAATGTGGCACTAAATGGTCTTCCCAAGTCTTGGGAACCATTTGTTAGGGGAGTTGTCGCTTGGGAAAATTTCCTAGATTGGCAGAGACTTTGGGATGATTGCATCTAGGAAGAGACTCATGACGAGTCTAAGAGAAGCAAGTAGGGAGGTAGTGAAGAGAACTTGGCTCTTGCGAGTAAGACAAGGGAAAATGAAAGAGTTCTAGCAAGAAGGGTAACAATGATGGAGGCTTATCATAGCCAACAAAAAAGAATGACTTGAGTAAAATCAAGTGCTTCTCATGTCATAAGAATAGACATTATGCATCTCAGTGTCCAGAGAAAGAAGAAGGGTAATGGAAAGACATGGACATCAACATCAACATCAACAAAGATGAGTTTGCAGCGAAGTTTTGAGAAGGATTACTCACTGGTTTCTTGCCTTTGTACCATCACACACAAGGGCTTCACTCCGTTGATCAATATCTTATCACGTTTATTCATAAATGGGGAACTTTTCTCATTGTGAAAAATAAGGTCAATATATTGTAGGTATTAGGGTGGTGTGTGGGGTCTGAAGGGGTTTATTTAATATTCCACGAATGTAGGTACTATTTCATAGGTTGATCTAGATGGATGTCAGTGGCCTCCCACCTATTCCAACTGACTCATTTTGACAGTTTTTCCCTAGTTTTTGGGTCCCTGACTTGCAGGGCCATTTTGAGGCCCTAAACAACATTTTTTAGGGTGTGGCCTTTCCAACGAGCTATCGTGCGCCTAAAACAAAGATCATATGCAAAAGTTACGACCCCGAGAAGTTGATGTACTAACTTACCCAAATGGGGCCCACATGAATTTTGGCGCTTCATCTCCTAGGGTTTTTGACATTCCTATTTATTGTAAAAAAGGCCTCCAGAGGCTCATTGTAAACATCTTCTTGTGAATGAGTGCAACCGTCACATCTCTTCTCAGAGATAAGCTGCCACCATTCTAACAAGCTTGTTTCCGCTGCATTTTACAGTTTCAGCTTATTTCCTTATTGAATAGAAACAAGTTTTACTGTATATCTGTTATTCTGTGTTAAGTATCTTTTGATAATAATTTGTATTCATTTCGTTCTACAAATATATTCCAGATAATTGGTATCAGAGCAATATGCTCCTTGTTGTTCTTAATGCATGTCCCCAATGAGGTTAGGGTACAAAGAGTTGGGTCTCGAGCTTGTTTCTCTTGAGGACAAAAGCTCTCTCACGCCCAAACGACCTCTCATGGCAGAAGAAAAGAAAGATGTCGGGATAGGAGATCCCTTCAAAATGTTGCTCGAGGAAGCCCTCACGCAACAAAGGAATGAGATGATGGATAATTTTGCGCAAATCCTTCGACGACTACCAACAGACGACACATCTTCCTCAAACAGAGACACCGCCTCCTTCAAGGTACAAATCAACTTCGATATTCCTATATTTGAAGGTCAAATAGACATAGATGTGGTAGACAAATGATTGAATCTGCTTGAAGGGTATTTCTCTGTCCATAAATTCTCGAATAGAGAAAAGATTACTTTTGCGCTCCTTAAAGCCGCCCCCCATGTCAAAGATTGGTGGGAAACTTTCTGTGAGCAAAAGGAAATAGAGGAACCCTCATTATTTACAGTCCCAGTCACCTCGAAGTCCTTGAGGGATGTTATTAAGGAAAAATACTACCCTGTTGGAAGTTATGATGACTTGTACACAAAATGGAGCACGCTGTGGTAGGAAAGAGACAAAGTGGTGCCCGAGTTCACAAATATCTTCCATACCTTGCGCACCAAGCTGGGTATCAAAGATTCTGAGCGACATCTAGTGCTCAAGTATCGCGACGGTTTGTAGATACATCCAGGTCAAAATGGAGTTTCTGGACATCTCATCCTTGGGCACGACCTACCGATATGTTGTCAAAATAGAGCAGAAGCTCAAACAAAAGACGCGACAATTTGGGCCTAGGAAACCCTCACAACAAAAGCCAAGAAAGGGTGGCCCCAACCCGCAGAACAAAGGACAGAGCAAAGACAGACAACCTCAGGAAAGCCAGTCTAGGCCGTAAACAAAGGAGGACATCTGAAAGACAAAGAAAGATACCGGGAAGTGGTGCGACTTCCATAAGAGCCCCTGGCATAACACTGCTGATTGCCACTCAAAGCAGTCGCTGGTGGCTGAGGTGAAAGCCTCTGAATCAGATGCGGGTTCCGACTCTGAGTCAGAACCAAAAAGAGGGAGATAGATCATTGACGCAGAACCCAGTGCTACCGTTGCTACCACGAAGCTCCAACCCGATGAACCAGACGAGCTAGAGGAAGGCAAACGCCTTTTTCATTCACAGATGTGGGTGCAGGGTACCCCACTGCACTTCATCGTTGATAGCGGTAGCTAGAAAAACCTCATCTCAGCAGAGGTTGTCAAGCGACTTGCCCTGTCGACAACGCCGCACTTGCAACCCTACACCATCGGATGGCTCCGCCAAGGAAGCGACATCTGCGTCAGCCAACAATGCCGCTTGTCATACAACATCAAGCCCTTCAAAGATGAGGTACCGCTGCCCAATGGGTCAGTCTACCGCCACTCTCTGTTAGAGAATGAAGAGATCAAGCGACATATCCAAGAAATGCTCCACAAGGGGCACATCCGTCCCAGCTCATCACCTTGCGGGAGCCCAATTGTGCTGGTACAAGAGAAAGATGGAACCTGATGACTCTGCATTGATTACCAGGCCCTGAATAAAATCACAGTCAGAAACCAGTACCCGATTCCCTGAATCGACGACCTCCTCGATCAGCTCACGGGGGCCAAATACTTCAGTAAGATTGATATGAAGTTTGGCTACCACCAGGTCTCGATAGAACAGACAGATGTATGTAAGACTGCCTTCAAGTTAAAGGAAGGTCTTTTTGAATGGTTGGTCATGCCCTTTGGTTTGATAAATGCTCCAACCACTTTCATGAGGATGATGGACGATATCATGTGACCATTCACCAATACTTTTGTAGTGGTGTATCTGGATGACATCCTCATTTACAACAAGACTTGGGCAGAACACTTGCAACATATTCATGGGGTTCTACACACCTTGCAACAACACCAACGCTACGCCAACTTGGAAAAATGCTCCTTCGACATGGACAGGGTTCATTACCTGGGATACATCGTTGATCACCATGGCGTACATGTGGATCCAGCCAAAATCTAAGTCATTCGTGATTGGCCAGCCCCAACCACACTCATTGAGCTTCAGAGCTTCTTGGGCCTTGCCAATTTCTACTGCAAGTTCATGTTGGGATTATCCCATATTGCATGGGCCCTCAGCTAAGTAACCAGGGGTGGTGGTAAGGCCAAATTTGTGTGGGGTCGGTCCCAACAACAAGCGTTCGATGATTTGAAGCAACACTTGTGCTCAGCCCCAGTACTTTCACTACCGGACCTGCAACAACCCTTTGAGATTAAGACATATGCTTCAGACTATGCTGTGGGCGCCATTCTCCTCAGCACAACCACCCCTTGGCCTATCATAGTGAGACACTATCAGATGCTGTCCGTAAGTACCCTACTTACGACAAAGAAGTATACTCCATTGTGCAACCCTGCTGCCAGTGGAGACATGGCATTCTTGGGAAGGAGACAGTCATCCACACTGATCATAAGCCACTGCAGTTCATGCAGACACAAGGAAAATTGCACAATGACTGCCATCAGAAGTGGTCCACATACTTGCAACAATTCCACCTCAACATCAAGTATAAAACGGGAAACACCAATTGCGTCGCTAATTTCCTCAGTAGACCGTCGGTCGCGACACTCACCACGATGCTAGACTCTTGCGGCCATGAGACCTCTGGATGGCGCTAACTCAATGAGACAGACCTAGACTTCACCACCACCTACCAAATGTTAGGCGCAAACACATATATTGCTAATTTCCATCTTCATGATGGGTTACTGTGTCGTCTGGGCCATATCTGCATTCCATCAATCGAGCGAGTGAAGTCGATTTGGGAAGCCCACTATAGTCGGGTGGTAGGACACTTCGGCGTCGAAAAGACAACGACAATGTTGCATAAACATTTCTATCGGCTGAAACTTCGACCTGAGGTCAACAAGTATATCAAGTCCTACACTGCTTGCACGATTGCCAAACCGACCACTAAGAAACATGGCCTATACACCCCTATGCCTACTCCGGACAAGCCATGGGAATCCATCTCAATGGACTAAATGTCGGGCCTCCCGTCCACCAAGCGGGGCAATGATTTGTGTTTTTGTGGTTGTGGATCGCTTTTCTAAGATGATGATTTTGGCCGCCTGCATGAAGAGCATCATAGAAGAAGCCACTGCCAAGCTCTTCTTTGAACGAGTCTGGGTACATTTTGGAATCCCACAAACCCTTTTCTTAGATCGAGACAGTCGATTTCTCAGCACATTCTGGTCAAGCCTCTGGTCACTGCTGGACACCAAGCTCACCAAATCCACAGCCTTCCACCTTGAGATAGATGGCCAAACCGAGGTCGTAAATCGAATGATTGTACATGTCCTGCGCATGTATAATTCGAAGCACCCTCACACATGGGATGAGAGTTTCCCCTATGTTTAGCATAGCTACAACCGAGCCCTGCATAGCTCAACCGACCACAACCCCTTTCAGGTGGGGTCGGGATTCCAACCATTGGGTCCCATAGATGTTGCACTACCCCTTGCGATCACCTCGACCAACTCATCTCCTGCTCCAACTGAAGTTGACAAAGCCACCTGGTTCATTGAGTTGATCCAACACATCCTCCAACAGATTCATGATATCCTACATAAGTCCAATGACAAGTACAAAGTGTCATGATCAACACCGGGTGCCACATAAGTTTCAGGTGGGCGACAAAGTTTGGTTGCACTTGTAGAAAGAGCGCTTTACAGGACCCCATCAGAAGCTTCGCCCACTCCGTTATGGGTCATACAACATCACCAAGGTTGTGGGTGATAATGCTTCCGAGCTCAACATTCCTCCTTTCCTTGGCTTACACCTAATGTTCAACGTGGATATCCTTCGACTGTATTTCCCACCATTATTGGACACCTCAGAGATAATAGGACAACTGACACCAACAAAGATCAACCCTGACTGCATACAACATGCATCTAGTGATCAGATTGTGGACAAACAGATCAAGGGCACTCGCCAACAAAGGATCCAACTTTATTGAATTGTCAAAGTAGGGCAGCTCCTGCATCAAGGCAAGTGGCTCACTCGGGGCCAAATTCAATAGAAATTTCCTCATTTGATGGGGGAACTCAACGCAATGGAGACCATTGCTTCCTAAGGGGGGAGGATTGATCCAGATGGATGTCGGTGGCCTTCCACCTATTCCAATTGGCTCATTTTGGTAGTTTTCCAGTTTGGTAGTTTTTTCCCTAGTTTTTGGGTCCCTGACTTGCGAAGATGTTTTGAGGCCCTAAACAATGTTTTTTAGGGCTCACCACAATGAGAATGACCTTTGATAGATAGCAACAAAATGTGTAGTCATCGGATAGACCTTTCCAACGGGCTATCATGCGCTTAAAATGGAGATCGTATGCAAAAGTTACGACCTCGTAAAGTTGATGTACTAACTTACCCAAACTGGGCCAACGTGACTTTTGGTGCTTCATCTCCTAGGGTTAGGTTTTTTGGATATCTAGGGTTTTTGACATTCATGTTTATTGTAAAAAAGGCCTTCAGAGCCTCATTGTATTCATCTTCTCGCAAATGAGTGCAACTGTCACATCTCTTCTCAGAGATAAGCCACCACCATTCTAGCAAGCTTGTTTCTGTTGCATTTTACAGTTTCAACTTATTTCCTTATTGAATAGAAACCCGTTTTACTGTATATGTGTTATTATGTGTTAAGCATCTTTTGATAATAATTTGTATTCATTTCGTTCTGCAAATATGTTCCGGATCACAGGTTCACTAAGTGAAGACCCCGTGCCAACACAACTGCAAAGAGTGCATGGTTCTTGGACATTGGTGCATATTGTCATATGACAGAGGCACGTGAGCTATTTAACAGTGTGACAAAGAGTGTCTTAGATATTCATCTGCAGCTTGGTGATGATGCCAAGTATGTAGTGAAGGGAGAAGGAACAATTACATTCTAGCATGAGTTGAGGTTCGTTGGATGCCCATAATGTGCTTTACATACCAGGTTTGAAGAAGAATTTTCTTTTAGTCTCAACTATGGAGGACAAGGGTTTTGCCGTTACTTTTCAGAGAGGGCAGGTACTCATACGTCCAAAGAAAGCTACCCCGAACAACATAATGGTCGGTGGGGTTAGAGAAGGTACTTTATACAGATTACATTGCAACTTGTTCAAGATTTGGTACACGACAGTGACAACCTATGTGAGTTGTGGCACAGGAGGTTGGGACACCTACACTACAAGGCTTTGTTGATTTTGAGGGGGATTGTTACAGGTCTTCCATAGTTTAAAATTGAGTAGTAGGGAGTGTGCAAAGGGTGTGCACTTGGCAAGAATGCCAAGACTACTTTTCCTAACTGTGAGAGTAGGTCCAAGGGGATCTTGGATATTATCCATTCAGCTGTGAGTGGGCTGATGTCAGTAGCATCATTACAGGGATTGTCATACTATGTGATGTTTATTGATGATTTTTCCAGGAAAACCCAGATCTTTTTTATGAAGACCAAGGATGAGGTCTTCAGTCAGTTTCAGGAGTTTACAACTCAAGTAGAGAATCAAACATATGATAATATCGAGGTATTGAGGCTGGATAATGGGGGAGAGTATACCTCCAATGACTTCAAGGATTTTTGCAAGGAGGCAGGGATAAAGATGGAGTTGGCAGTCTCATACAACCCTTAGAAGAATAGGGTTGCATAGAGAAATAATCGATCCATCATCGGTTTTGCCAGGGCTACGATACATGACTAGGAGTTGCCTATTTTCATGTGGGAAGAGGCATGTAACACGACGGTGTATGTGCATAACAAGAGTCCTCACATGATAATGGGGGATAAGACTCCAGAAGAGGCATTCTCAGTGGTGAGCCAAAGATTGGTCATTTGAGGATCTTTGGTTGTCCAATTTACATCCATGTGCCTGTGGAGAAGAGGACGAAGATGGGGCCTTCAAGATAAAAGGGTATATTTGTGGGGTATAGTGAGACCTCAAAGGCTTATATGATTTTCATTCCAGCGCAGCAGAAGACAATTGTGAGTAGAGATGTTAAGTTTGAGGAGAACTTGGCATTTAGCAGATCACAAGAGTCATCAACAATGAGAGGATGAGGAGAAGCAGGCTCCGAAGGATGAGCAATAGTCAACAATTAAGAATTCAAGTGGGGAGGAGGAGTTAACCCCTTCCAGTCCTGTTAGGAGACCCAACTGGCTATTATAGACATTGAGGGATGCTGGTGAGGCTACTAGGAGTGCGGTAAGAGAGTGGAGGCCTCTGAAGAAGTTTTTGAACTATATGGCGCTTATGAGTAGCGTCATTGATGCCGAGCCTTCCGGTTTTGAGGAAGAAACAAATTAGCAGGTATGGCGAGATGCCATGGTAGAGTAGTACACCCCTATTATCATGAATGATGTTTGGGACATAATGCCGATATCGGAGGGGAAGTCAGTTGTGAGTCCCAGGTGGCTCTACAAGATCAAACATGCTGCAGATGGTAGCATCGAGGAGATCAAAGAGAGGTTTGTGGCAAGAGGGGTCTCCTAGAAAGAGGGAGTGGACTATGAGGAGATATTTGCTCCAGTCGTCAGGTATGCTTCTATTTGAGCTGTTATTTCTATTGCTTCAAGTATGAGGTGGAAGATACATCAGATGGATGTAAAAAACAACTTTCCTCAATGAAATCATTGAGGAAGAAGTATACATAGAGAAACCTCAGGGCTTTGAGGTGCATGGGAGGGAGTTTCATGTGTGTAGGCTTAAGAAAGCCTTGTACGGACTCAAACAGGCACCCAGGGCACGATATTCTAGGATTGACATATACTTGCAGAGTATGGGCTTTACCAAGAGTCAGACGGGTCCTAACTTGTACTTCGTACTTGTTGGGTCAGATCCACTCATCTTGTTTTGTATGTTGAGGATTTATTTTTCACAGGTTCAGAGGAGCTTATTGCAGGGTGCAAAACGGATTTAGCTATTGAGTTTGAGATGAAGGACATTGACATGATGCATTATTTATTAGGGTTAGAGGTATGGCAAGTATCGAGAAAGATCTTCCTTGGACAAGGGAAGTATGAAATAGAGATCTTGAGGAGATTCAGGATGGAGGACTGTAAACCGATGGCTACACCTATGATTACCAATCTAAAGAAGATGATCACTTCATATTTAGAGTTGGTGGATCCCAGGATATACATGCAACTGATAGGGTCCGTGATGTATTTGGTCAACACCAGGCCAAATATTTGTTTTAATGTGGACACCTTGAGTCAATTCATGGTGGAGATGAGATAGGTGCATTGGGTAGCAATGAAACATGTGCTCAGGTACTTGAGAGGTACAATGGAGTATGGATTGAGGTATTTTGGAGGAGATGGAGTGGAGTTGTAGGGATATAGAGACTCATATTGGTCAAGCGGTGCAGTAGATAGAAAAAACACCTTGGGTGTTGCTTCAGCTTAGGATCAACAATGATTACTTGGTTCAACATGAAGCAGACTTCTATAGCACTTAGTTCAACGGAGGCAGAGTATATGGCAACGCGTATGGCTAGTTGTGAATATTTTTGGCTTCGTAAATTGTTTACAGGTTTATTTGATCAGGAGTTGGAACCTGCAGTGATATACATGATAATCAGAGTTGTATCAAAATCTTGGAGAATCTAATATTCCATGACAAGTCCAAGCATATAGAAATCAGATACCACTTCATTCGAGATAGGATCTAGAAGGAAGCATTGAAGCTTCAATATATTTCCACAGATGAACAGGTTGCAGATATTTTGACCAAACCCTTGGTGAAAAGGAAGTTTGTGTTCTTTAGAGACATACTTGGAGTGGTGTAGAATACATTCCTCACTAAGAGGGAGTGTTGATTCTAGAGGTAGCATCATACATGTATTTCCGCACAGGTCTATGTGTCTAGACGCGTGGTAATCATCCAAAGCCTTCTACTATTGAATTTACTTTGATTAAATGAATTATTAAAGCAAATTGCTTTTATTAATTAATTATGTAATTAGTTAATTGAGTTATTTAAGGAAAGTGCTAAAAGTAATTAGCATGTTTCTAAATGTCAAGTGAGTGTGAGAAGTAATCTAAACATGCAATCACTTTGGAGATATAATTCATGATTATAAAAGCAAGGCTAGGGTGAAGGAGAAAGACACTTGAAACTTGAYAAGTGTTGAGGGAGTCGAYACATAGTATTGGGTCACGAAGGACTGTGATTCAAGATCTTRGATAGGTGRAAAAATAYTTCCATCTAGACATCGAGTCAAGGAGAAGAGAGAACAKAGGMAACACATGTGAGTTTMAGTCAGAGGAAGCCACAAGAGAGTGTCGCRTTGTACACAAGTTTCTGTACAAGTATGYGGGTCTCAATGGAGACATTTGCRTACATACAYGGGTTTGCTGAAACAAAGTTGTGTACAACTCAAAAAACGTGCAGTTCTGGTTTGTACAACAGGTCAGACTTTGCCAGGTTTGTYTGCARTTGTATTTTTCTCAGTGGGCCATTATCCYTGTTAYGAGAGCCTTGATTTTAACATAATAAAATCATTCTTAGCACTGGTTTTTCCTTCGGGGTTTTTCYAGGGGTTTTATACCCAAAAAGTATTGGTGTTTATGTGTGCTTGATTTGGTTTCCTAGTTTATGCTTCCGTTGCATGTTTAGTTGATTACTTAGCYGTGCTTTAATGARATAAGTGATTTATTTGGAATTAACTATCGGGTGTTGAGTAGGAGAAATATCAACATGTGGCCTCTCCTCATGAACCAAAAATTGCCCCTMTTACAAACTCTACTACTCCAGATCCTTCCTTGYTGTTAATGACTAAGGAGCTTTCACCCCGCTCCTCTRATCTCCTTTTTCCTCATAATTGTCATATATAAAATYRACTAGCCACTCTCATTCTTGATAATGGCAGTGAAAAAGAGCCTCATTTCTCATGATTTTGTGKCTYGTCTTCATCTTCCTACCACAACCCATCCCTCTCCTTATCATCCATGTTGGGTACAAAAGGATGGCCCTTGCCTACTATTTAATAAATGTTTTGTCGTGACTTTTGCCATTGGATCTTTTTGGGATATTGTCAATTGTGATGGCACCCCTCTCCATTGTTATAATCTACATTTGGGGATCCCATACTGACACCAATGTAATGCAGTATATGACGCCCGTCGCAATACATATTAAAGATGACAATATAAATGAAGTCACATCTATTGTGGTCACTTCCCCATGGATTCTCTTCAACAATGTAGCTGTCCACCAAGTCAGCTTACAAAAAATGTCTTTCCCTTTGTGTTGTATGTCGTGTCAAGCCTGATAATGAATCTTAGTTGCACCCACCTTCTATGCAACCCCCACTAGAGGTTTTTTATGATATTTTTGAACACTCTACTTGCCTTCATCCTATCTGTGCTATAGAGCACTCTATTGATTTTATTTCTAGAGCCCCTCTCCCCAACACCCCCACTTATTGTGTATCCTCACTTGAAGCCATTGAAATCGAATAAAAAATCCAATCCCTCCTTGAATCTAGTGACATCCAACCTAGCTCCTCACTATGTGACTCCCCAACATTCATTATCCCTAAGAGAAGGAATGATGCATGTATACCAATTTTCATGCTCTCAATAAAGTCACTGTAAAAAACCGCTATCCTTTACCACGAATTGACAATTTGTTGGACCGTCTCAAGGGAACCACATACTTTACTAAGTTGGATTTTGTAGTAGGCTACCATCAAATTCACATGGCTTCTAGGGATACATGGGACACTGCGTTCAAAACTAAATTTGGATTGTATGAGTGATTGGTGATGCCTTTTGGCCTCACTAATTCACTTGCTACATTTATGTGATTGATCATTTTTCACCCTCACTTGGTTTTGTTGTTATATATCTGGATACATTCTTATTTTCAATGGCACATGGGAGGAACATATGTAGCATGTGTGTATAGTGTTAGAATTTCTATGCACCCACAAATTGCAAATCAACTGCGAGAAGTCTTTCGAGAAACTTTAGTCCAACATCTCGGGTTTCTGATTGGACAAGAAGGTATTTGTGTTGAGAAATGTAGCTTGAGCAAGAATTTGTTGCACAAGTTCAATGTGAATGTGCAGTAAGTGGTTTGAGACATTTCATTGGTGACCACTTGGGAAAGGTAGTCACTAATTCTATCTTGTAATTTCACTTGAAAAAAATAAAAATAAAAGTGAAAGTCTAATGTTTTGAAGTCTAATTAGTCTTAGGAATCTAAATGAAATGTTATAGAAGTTCTAGAACATTTATGACTTAGATTAGGATTTAATCTTTCACCGTACATCTCATGATCGAGATAGGTTGTAGTGAAGATTGAGGAGATTGGTTATTTCTCTCAAAGCTTAACATAAGAAGATAGCAAGAGAGTTGGAAGAGGGTAGAGTGCATTCAAGGAGAAGAGGAGTAGATTGCTGAAGTGACTAACAAATATAGCAGGTCGTATAGGTAGTGTGACTGTTGTAACTGTCTTTTTTTTATGCACAGGTCGTACATCCTCAAATATCGCCATACACTGTCTTCTGTGTATTGCTAAAGTGTGCTTCAGTGTTGAGAGGAGAGAAAGAGCAAGATGCTATCCACGAAAGGCAGAAACATGCAGACCCTATTGCTATAGTTGTACCCTCTCTTACAGAGGCCGTATACTGTGGTTTGCGGTAATTTTATTAACCATACAACTGCTGGTTCAAGCAGGCTGTAGAGGTCACCTTGTAAGCTTTGATCAAAGGAATGGAACACTGGTTAGAAGGAGAAATCCCTGTTTATGTGTTTTATTTCTTCCTCTATTCTTTTTTTAGCTACCGTGTGATTGATGTAATGCTCATAAATTTAATTTTTTGCTTTTAAATTTTTTTGTTTTTGAGTTATTTAATGAGAGAACATTAGGACAAAAATCACCTAGGATTGAAAAAGTTACTTGGTATCAGAACTATTTCTTTGATTGAGATCCTCAAGGGTTTGCAACAGTAAATCAACTACCAGAAAGAAGGACTGGTAGTTAGATGGTTTCAATATTTCTTTTCAAGACAAAATTTTCATATCTAAGAGTTTGTGCAATGGACCTCAAAGATGACTCAACTAGCCTCCGTTTTAATGATAGATTGGATGGCGCCTCAAATTTGTTGTCATGGAAAGTGAGGGTTAGACTCTTATTAAAAGAGAATGATCTTTAGGACAATGTCAATGATCTTGTGCCTTCGTCTACTGATCCACAACATGGGTAGCTCACAAGAAGAAGTGAAGGCTAAGTGGATGATAATGGATGCCATAAAGGATCATTTGATTCCTCGTATATTCAAGAAGAAAATTGCAAAGGAGATGTTCGATACCCTGGTTGGCCTCTACCAAAGTGAGAACATAAACATGAAGATGACATTGTGAAACAAACTTAGATCCATAGAGATGACTGGATCATATTCATTCACCGGTTAACTTGTGAAGTTCACGCAAATTTGTGATTAACTTGCAACAGTTGGGGAGAAGTGTTGAAATTACTAAGACAACTGACAGGCGGGGGGGTGTGAATCAGTTGTTATTGTGCTTAAACAATTTTAAGTCTATTAAAACAATCTTAATCTTTCTTCAAGTGATCATCAACATTATACAACATATGGACAATAAAAGTAAAGAGCATCAGTCACACATAAGGTATACACAGAGACAGATTTTCACAAGGAAACCCATAA
>JZKD02S0957187.1:0-13743 GCA_000966675.3 Picea glauca | reverse complement strand
CTCCCTGGGAAAGGTCACTAAGGCTACCACCTAAAAATCAATGATCAGGCGAACAATCATAGGCCCGAAATCACGTAAGGGAAGGGTAACAAAGCCCAAAGCTCCAAATATTTTAACCAATGGAACCATCATATACATAGCAATCAAAGTGGTGTCGCAAACACCAAAACAAGAAAAGAGGGTTAATCTCCCTACTTTCTTCGATGCAACCTCATTCTTAACTCTTGTTTTAGAGGAGAATCTTGATACACTGGTTGTAAGATTGGATTTTGACACTCTTTAATAACTCTAGATTTCATTTTGTGGCCTTGGAGAGTTTAATCTCCAATCATAATCCAAGGCCCTAATAATGTTGGTTCACTATAAAAAAGAAGGTGTCTAATTGATTTTAGATTGTGCTTTATTTTTAAGGTTGTTTCTTAATTCCAATGGTAGCAGATGAAACTTTAGTGATGTTTTGACTCTTGACCCAACCAACAAAAATCAAGAATGACAATGTAATTTGTTCACTTTGATGAAATCTAGCTATGGAAGGGAGAAAGATTCTTTTCTTTTTTCTTTGCAAACTTGTAAACGTCCAACCTCACATACACCAAGAAACCAACAATCACTTCAGATCTGAAACCAAACAATTCTCCTAATGTATTTGTTCACTAGTGCTTCAAAAAAAAATCTAGCATGCAAGAAATATTTTTGTCTTTTTTTATATTTTTCCAATTGAAATGTAACAATTCCTTATTTAAGCAAGAAAAAAAATGCAAAAGAAAAACCAGAAACAAGAAACAAGAAAAGGGGCTATAGGATATTTGGAATGAGGCTAGATCAGCCCACTTCAATGTCACTAAAGATATCACACCCAAGACTTTAAAAAAAATATAATGGAGATTTAGAGTTTCGAAGTGGAAATTTGCAGGGACTATACTGCACTCTGTATTTACCATAATCGTATAATATAATATATCAAAATAAATCCCCAAAAATAATGTTTCTAATGGATTTGGTCTAGCTACAATCTTAATTCTGTATCAAATTATATTAGCCAAACAGTCCACATGGTCATCATGGAAAATATGCAAAATAGTTGATTTTAAATCAACAATAACTTTTCTTTCCGAACATTGATCTCGATGATTTTGTTTTATAAATTGGATAAAATTTTGATAGAATTATAGATCTATAGTTATTTCCTTCAGACTACATATAGAAAGTTACATAATTTGATCTGAAGGTTGCAGTCCTCTTTTAAGAGAAACACTCAAGAGAGCCAAAGAAGAAAGCAAAGGCTCTCCCCAACGAAGTCACTAGTTTTGTTATGGAAATATTTCTCACAGGGATCTCACTGAATAATAAACAAGAACTCCCTAGGATCAACCTAGTAATATTATACCAAAAGGTGTTAGATTCCTTATGGTTTTCCTAGATCTAGAAGGAAATCAATTCTCTACGCTAAAAAGCAGTAGATCAACAAACCTTTTTGTCTGAGGGTTTTCCTTGAGTGTCCTAGCTAGTGTAGATCTACAACTCCAGCTCTAGCTCCTATCACCTCCTTCCTGCACACAAGTAACAAAAACTACCAACATTTTTCCTTTCTCTAGTGTTAAGAATAATCACTAATTCCTTAGATATACCTTGATTAACCAATTATATAATCAGATCCAATTCATTCATGACAAAACACAAATAAAATGGAGGGAAAACCATTGATATATTATTAATCATAATAACATTACATCAAGACATGCATAGCTTAAATGTTGATGCAAGCTCCTTTAACCTCTTTTATCCTTGCCTCTCCTTGCATCTCCTTGGTTAGGATAGGCTTCATTGACTTCTAGATGTGATGATGGATACCTCTATAGTTGGACAACACAACAATATGATTCAATTATTTCTCTTCTTGCCCAAGTTTTTCCTTTGTTATATAGCTCTTGGAGGAGGCTTGGGAAAGGCTTATAGATCTTCTAGAGGCCACTAAATACTCAAATTATGTGAGTTACTAGGCATTTTCCATGAACATCCAACTCATCCCTCCCCTATCACCTTGTAAATTCTTGATTCTAGAAGTTTAGCAGTGCCTTGCTTGTTGAGACACTAGTGACCAATGAGGCCTCACTTGTTGTCTACTAGGTGTCCCACAAGGATGCCAAAAAGGGATCTAAAAGGGTTCAAAACTTAGAAAAAAATATGCATTTTTGCCTCTTATGGCGTCTTCTCTGGCCTATAGGGTGGAAATTAAGGACATAGCATAGCCTTAGCTTTGGATTCATCGGTTTTTCTATTCTTCTCTACCACAACTTCCCTTTTCTTGTGTGTATTTTATTTATTTATCCTCTTCTTTTATATTATTGGCTCTTCTTCTTCTATTGATCCTGATTACACAGATGTAGTTGTGGAATATGCCTTTGTTTCTACCTCTTCTTCCACTTTCTTCTTGGCCTCCTTGCATTATTTTTCTTCATTAGTGATTCTTACAATGGGTTTTCCCTATCTCTTGGAAATTACTTTGTCTTAATTCCTAGTACCATAATGCACCTTCACTTCTTCCCATGTGTCTAATGTATATTCCCAAGGTACACCAATCCTGTTAAAGTGTTCTTTGATGAATTTCTTCAAGTCGTGCCTCCTGAATCTCTCTTCTCTAAAGTGGTATGAAATATAAGTATCCACTTTGTCTTGGGCCTACGTGGTGTTTTCAAATGAGTAGGTGCCAATCCACAATGGGAGAGGGGGCCATATATCTTTATTACCGCGATAAATTTTTTCTCCAACTTTGTTTATCACCATCTAGTAAGCTACTTTCTAGAGCACTAATTGTTCTGGGACAAATCGAGTAAGCAGATGTGGTTCTTGCATAGCCCTATATATTTTGATATATGTGCCATCCTCCATCAAGTACCAATCTCCTATTCTCCTTATTACAGCCAATGATTTTTCAGTCATACATGGGGTTAGCATGCAAAAAAGGAATCTGTACAATGGGGCTAGGAATTGCTTGCATATCTTGTGATACGTTGATCTATACTTGTTCTCCCAGAGCACGTTGCAGTAGATATGAATAATTGGGTATGTTGGCCGCCATGACCAACCCATATTTGGGTACTGGTGTGCAATGAACATGATATCTATGAGATATGAAGACATGTGAATTTTCAGAAAATTTTTGGGTTGTTCTTTTGTAACTGTTGTCATAGTCTCTGCTATCTTTGTTGAAAAAATGTCAACACAGTTGAAAGACGATCCTTTGTCTGGACAATAGTGATTGAGGGGAATATACAATAGTGGAAAATCGAAGGCATCTAGATCTTCATACAACCTGCATAGCATGGCCACAATGTATTGATATCAATTCCTTAGTAAGGTTGTAGGGTATCCACTAGTTTTTATGAGCTTAAACTATTTATCTAGTTAGTACCAGATGCGGCACAGGTCTTTGGTCGTATGCTTGGACCCACCAAGAATTTCCTTATCTAGCCTCTGGGTTCCTTTCTTTAGATAATAACACTTTGCTAGATCTATAGACTGGAACGAGGCTATAGGATCTCCCAAAGCATTGAATATGTACATGTTTCCTAAGTCTATGTGTTTAAGGATCTAGGAAATGACACCGACACACTAAAATACCACAGTGCGGGTTGTTACTCTGTGTTTCCCAGATTTCTTGATGTTCTTGAAAATTCTAAGCTCGTCTTGGTCCACAATATCGACAACAAAATTATGTTTCTTAAAAATTTTATAAATGTTCCCCGTTTGAGTGAATCTTCCCCCTTTTCCAAGAATCCATTTTTGTCATCATACATCACTCTTGTGATGTCGGATTCATCTTTATGTTGGAGGCCACTCCCGAAGGCCTATGTGGTAGTTGTTTTTCTAGTAACCTTGTTCCTTGGATACATATCTAAACCTATAAAGCATATATGAAATTAGTACAAACAAACCATGCAATAAAATGATCATGATCAGATCAGATGTTGTAAGAAAGTAAAATATTCTCTATTAACCATGTGATAATTTTTTAGAATTGTTTTCCAGATTTTCCAAAGTGAAATTCATTTGTATTCACCTTTCGAATCATTTACATGTGATAAGTACATGAATAATTACTTGTAGTGATGTTAGGTGAGAGGTCATCATCAAAAAATGATAGAATGATGGTAGGAATCGTAGAAAATTAAGCTTTAGTGGATAAGCAATTTGAAAAACTCATACCATCTCATTAAAGGTTATTGTGGTTAATGGCTAAAAGTTTGAGACTGAAGTAGTTCATAGGAACAACTTTGGTGTATATCGGATGGGTTTATGTAAAGTGCTCTAATGTAGACCAGAGGAGTTCATGAAAAGGACTCTGAACACACTAGAGGAGATTATGTAAAGTTGTCTTATTTAAACCCAAGGTGTTCTTGCCAAGTCCTCCAATAAAACCAAGGGACTTTGTGTGAAGAGATATGAATGGACCAAAGACAATTGTGCCAATTCTGTCTGTTTCCATCGACATTGATTTCATAAATTTCTTCGATGAATGATTGGAGTTAAAGTTAAGTCCTCTGAGGAGAACCAACAACGTTTAAGTTTAACTCCTTTGATGAGGACTAGGGGAGTTATTTTTGAGTCTTTCAAATGGACTGGATCTAATTGTGAAAAAGTCTCTAGTTGGATTGAATTAGTTCTTGTTAACCTCTCTGGCTATAAATGACTTATCAAAAGTTGATTAAATCTCAAACTTGGGCTCTAGTTCATGCTCAAGGGTCAAGTACCAAGGGTGCAGAAGGTAAAGTCTTGGATTTCATACTTTGAAATATTTTAGCTATGAGAATAGTTTTTAAGAGCATTGGGAGTCATAGAATGTCATTTTGGAAAGTTAAGGTTTTTTTTATCCCTTACGACCGAGGTTGTAGATAAACCAATTATGTTGGATGAAACTTGCATAGGGAACCGACGACGTTGCTATGGGGAAATTCCCACTAAACTAGGTCTAAGGAATAGGTAGAGAGATGACTCCCTTAAAATACATATCTTCCTTTAATCTACCCCAAAACCATCTAGACTAAGTGATAAGAGAAATAGGGAAGAGAGGTTTAATGAGTGTACCTTCAATCCTTACGGTTGATGTATACCACTTTCTCTTGTTTCTTCCTCCTGGATCACATATCTCCTCCCAAAACTGACCTACAAGGGGTTAAGAATATAATGCAACAACATATACAATCTATAATGATCACTTTAATAGCTTAAATATAGATATAAATGCTCAAATTAAAAAGAACATGTAAACATAGGGTTTTGGGACAAAGATAATCTCTTTTATTCAAATTCAAGATAAAAAGGTTACAACCTTTTCTTGTCATCGCTCTATGATCCAAGTTTGGTCTCCTCTATTGTGGCTCCAACTGCATCAATCCCACATTACATTCTCACAACCAACATACCATCAAGGGAAGGAGGAAGGGTTTCATAGGGAGAATGAATGGAGGGGAAAGTTGAGGCTAAAACTCATAGCAAGATGCAAATATTGGGCAATGAAAGGGAATAGATTTTGGCATGGTTTTCTTATTCTCTTTTTCATGTGTATAAATGACTCCCCAAGACCTCTTTTTATATGAGAAAAAGATGTTTGTTCAGTTTGGGGATGGGATACAAGGGGAAAATGGTTAGGAAACCCTCCATAGCCTGTAAACTCCGTCGAATTTCATGAAATTTTATATTTTTTGCAACTTTTGGAGGTAAATGCAAGCTAACTAGCATGCAACAAGAATATGTACGCAGACTAACTAGCATGCAACACACGTGTGTATGCAGGCTATTAGTGTAGCAAGGTGCATACACTATCCAAAAACTGCTTTTTTAGAAGGAAGCCTCAACAATATTTTTGGAAAAGTATTCAAATGGATGGGCCAATGTTGTGGATGCATATACGTAGAATTTTTGGAATATAATAGATGCCCCCTAATGTGTGAGGTCAAAAGAGAAATTGATGGCCGAAATACATTACAATATCTTTACAATGTGGGAAGGCACAGAGTTGAGTGAGTCTGATACAAGTGTTTGTGAGTGTGTCATCTAGAAAATAATGGTAATCTCTCCGAGGTGGGCATACCCATGCTCGATATAAACTAAGCATGGTTGCAATAAAGTAAACTGCAAATCCATTTCATATATATAGTAATCATGACTACGAGAAAAATATGAATTTCTATGTAAATTGTAGCCGCAAACAATACATAGTGGATCTACATGTCAAAATCATCTGAAGATATACAAGAACAATATGATATGCATCCTCGGGAAGCATCAATGCATGTGGATGGAGATGATGACTTCATATCTTGAGCAACAACTTCAAGATCTTCAAAATTTAGGTAGAAGTACAATAGGAGTATAATACTCACTACTATGAGATCTTCGACATGTCGTCGAGGAAATATAGGAAGACCTCAATCATCAGGCACTTGACAAGACTCTTGGGATGGACGATTCATGAAATTCAAGAGATCAACTAAAGAATGTATGACTCAGGTTGGATAAATCTTCCTTGGTCAAAAGCATGACAAAATGATGATACTCAAGAAGCATATATTTGAGATAATTCTATGACACAGGAGGCACCACAAACTCTCCATATGTTTGGAAGAGTAACCAAATGGAGGAGGACACAACTCTATGTAACGAGAACATCTTCCCAAGGTCATGCTAGATCTCAATGCTTGGAGAACAAACAGAAGGATTTCTTTGTCCAAGGGTGACTATCTTGTTTCCGATAAAAGAGAATGTATATCCCATCCCCACTTTTCAGAATATTTTTTTTTTTTCTTTTTCAAAAAATTTAACGAGCTTGAAAAAAATTAAAAAATGTTACGTTACAAAGGAGGAACGAGTGTCACAGGAAATCAAACTAGTTCCAAGTGCATGGAACATATTTATGCTCAATGCAATGAGACATTTGCAAGATAAGGATACTTGGGAAAATTCCTCAATGGGTCAAGGGGGCATATCGCAAGGGAAAAAAGTGCTACAAGGCTTGCATTTAAGGAATTCCTTGAAGGTTCAGTTAATAGAAACATGAATCTGGAATTAGGCCAAAGATGCAAGGATGAGACATGTTATGCAATTAAGGATGACACAATAAGACTCCTTCCATGTGAAGTTTTACGAGCCTAGAGAAGGTAAGCTCGATGGTTTTTCATGTTTAGATAATCTAAAAAACACTAAAAGAAGCCTCCAGAGTGTTTATTTTTCGTAATTAGTCCATTCGGTTCAAAAAATGGTTAAAATTATACCGAAAGGATGTCTCTTCAAAACCATTTTAACGAGTGTGACCAAGACCAGATCACTCAGATATATTTTTCAATTTTAAGGAGTCTGAAAAAGAGTTTAACTATGGACTTGTAGTCTTTTTCTACTTTTAATCCCTTTAGCCTGAAAAACGTATAAAATATAACTTAGGAGAACTCTCCTGGAGATACATGTCTCCCGAGGCATACCATTTTCTTGGATAATCTATTAGCTGGAAAAAGAGTTAAACTTATGCCAAATAGATATTCCTTCTAGACCAATTAATGAGTGTGAAAGGAACAAGGTCACTCAAAGATATTTTCATATTTAGGGAGTCTGAAAAGAGATTAAATATGGACTCTGAGGGGGTTTGTTTTTCGTATATAATCTCCAAGTCCTGAAAAATAGATAAACCAAAACCAGGGAGAATGGTCCTTTTTCGAAAATTTACCCTTGGGCCCGAAACGGGGTTAACCTTATGCATGAGAATACTCTCCTAGTGAATCAAAGCTCCTAGGGCATACCTTTATTCATAAATTAATTGTCCATACCGAAAAATGGATAAACTACCACCGAAAAAATGTTCCTTCAAATTTTAGTTTGATGAGCGTGAAGGGAAACAAGATCGCTCGACAATATTTTCAATTTTAGAGAATCTGAAAAGAGCTTAAAGAAGACTCCAAGGGAGCTTCTTTTCTTAATTAATCCAAATGAGACCAAAAATAATAAATAAGCTATCGTTAGATGTTTGTTTCAAATTTTAAGCGAATTTGAAAGAAAACAAACCATGCTCTTTGGCAATCCCTCATGTGTGAGCCAGAAAAGATAAAGAAGAATGGGGCTTCAACACACAGTCATAGTGAGACTAAAATGACTCCCAAGCCTATGGAAAAAAATCACAGCATGGATGCTAAAATGCAGCAAAGGATATATCTAGGGCATCCAAGTAGAGGAAGGATCTACCACCTAATTACGACACTTTTAAAGTAGCATAGAAGGTTTTATGTCGCACTTTGGTGGGATCAATCGTATGGCAAAGCGGAAAAAATCAACAACATGCAAGATGAAAGGTGATGAGAACCTAACCTATATGAAAGCATCGAAAAAAAATTTACCATGAGATGATGTGAGTGTAACCCATCTCATAAAAACACCAAAACAAAAGAAAATTTTCATAAGAACGACCCAAAGATCTCTCAAAAAGAAACTCAAGTACCCACCAAGCCAAGAATAGGGAAAAAGAGAACCAAACTAGGGAAAAAAGAGCCAAAAAAGTCTATAAATGGGGTAGACAGTTGATTTTAAACATTGCAAATTGGAAAATAACCAAAAAGCCAAAAAATCCTCTTCTTTAAAATGTGAATTTGAGGATCTATGGTGGACTAAAGATCTTCAAATATGAACCAAGTAAGTACAAATGACCTCTCGCATCCTTTCCATTCATCATTTATTGTTTATTTAATTTTTTAGAGGGTGCACACCCTCATAAAAAGGTTGGTTCTATGTGTACATGGGTTGCCCATGCTCAACACATGTATATACGTGGGAAAAGTAACACTTAGCCCGTGTACATATGTGATTGTCTTAAAGACATCCCGCATACATCTCTTTAAGATTTCAAAATAAATGAAACAAGTGACTAACCTAAGAAACTTTTATGCAATAGGATGTATGTTCACTAGAGAAAGAGAGAACATGAGGAGTTAGATGTCTTGGTAGAGGAGGATCCAGGGGCTATTTCCATGCTCAAGCAGTGTGGTATGTGGAATTTATTTCAGTGTCCATTCATGAGGGAACAACCTAAGTTGTTGAACCATTTGATAGAGTATTTCCACCCAGACATAGAGGCCTTCATGCTAGAGGTCCAATCATTGACTCTGACGACTAAGGATATATACTTTTTGACCGGCCTCTTCAGGAGGGGGGAACCTGTTAACTTGAGGACTTTTCCTCCCGAACGGCACAACATAAAAGACTATATTGGCATGTATTACGAGGTTGGTACTAAGAAATTAGTATCTCAGGTGCCAATTCATAATATCACAAGCCTCAACCTTTGGATAATAATTTACATGATTGGGAAAATCACAGGATCCACAACACTTCATCAGGATCCATGTGCACAGAGGCATTGTGTAGCTCAGTGTCTAGAGGCCACCATCTTTTACTAGAGCACTACAATGCTCACATATATTAAAAAAAAACTTACTGATTGTCAAAGAAGAACAAACTAGAACTTTGGGTTTAGGATCATGTTGTGCACTTTCTTTTTCAAGAGAGTGCCAAGTCTTATCCTGCGAGAGATAGTACGAGGCCATATTTCCTCCTATCTAGCATTATGTAGGTGGGAAACTGTGTTTCCTTGACAAGGTGCAGGGAGATTGTAGGAAGCCTTTGATGACAAATTATTTGATTGGTGGATGTGTCAAATTCCTATGACCGAGGACTACCCCTACGCAAGGATCAGTTTCCTGAGGGATCCTGATATGCCTATGCCCCCTAGTGAGGAGCGAGGAGAGATATGTATACATATTTTTAGAGTTATTTTATTTTTATTTGTTTAAATATTATCCTTTTTATGGTAATGTCAAAATACTAACTCGGTGATATTTTATATACAGACATGGGACTAGTACGACCAACCAACTTCTCCGGGACTAGACATCGTCCTCGAGTAGATGTCATACTAGCAGCAGTAGGAGGACCAGGAGCCGTGGGAGGACCACCAGCCGAAGAGGCTGAGAGACTATTTTGACGAGTAGAGAGACACTTGAAAAATCTCACTCATGCAGTGTTGATGGCAGAGATAGAGGATCTTCCCTCGGCCATGTAGTTGCATGTTGTAAGGGTACCTAGGATTTGGGTTTAGTTGTTCTCGAGTCTTCTGAATGTCATAGTTCATTATACTAGGGACAAAAAACCTAGGCCATAGCTAGAACTGGACCACATATGTGTTGATGGAACCTTTTGTACTCTCTTATGTAGTGAGGGCTTTATCCCATCAATGTATACTGACTCTATTTGAGGATTTATCGCCCACTTTTGTACTTATGACATTACTTTTTGGACACATTATTATATATACACATATTTTTTCCTTATGGATAAAACATTTTGTACAAATGTATTTACATATGCATATATGTGTTTTCTTTTACTTTTATGTGTGAGAAATATGTCAATCTAATACATGATTAGCCAATGTGTTAATTAGTTGATTAGATCTCACAGGAACATGAATATAAGTAATATAATCAAAATAGTGTTCTAAGAGATGTATCCTAAGGAATCGTTGGTGAAGATTGGGATCGTAGACATGGTATATTTGATTTAACTGAGACATGGCCAATTGAGCATCTAGATAAACCCGGAGGTGAGAAATACCTTGTGACAAGGCATCACATAGTAATTCTATTATGACACTGTACTTGACAACATTATCAGTTTCTTCTCCCAGAAAAATACCTCCAGAAGACATCAACTGAACAAAGGGAGTCAAGATCACCCAAGATGCAGAAGAAAGCCTCTGAGTGTTTCATATAGCATCGTCTGCAAACCCAACATAGACCTAAGATTCACTTGACATCTGTCATAGTGAAAAGAAGCACAATAAAATACACGTCCATATAACAAAAAGACTACTTCTTGACTGCCTATACACAATATTTGATCAACGAGGGCCAAAAGTATCTGGTGCAAAGAATTTTCTCGATTGTTTCCAAGTAAAACATCAAATGCCAATCCGACTTGGCCAAATTGATCGTTCGTTGAAGAATAGTCTTGAGAGACTTATTAACAATCTCGACTTGAACATTCTCATGTGGGTAGTAAGGTGACGAATGTTCTTTCTTAAACTATAGTTTTGATGTTAACTCGGAAATCATCTTGTTCTAGAAGTGAATTCCATGGTCTATGACAATCTCCTTCGGAAAACTGAACCTGGCTACAATATGGTTAAAAACGAAAAGTGTGGTCGTTTCTATGTCATTGTTGAATATTGGCATGGCCTCAACCCACTTAGTGAAGTAGTCTACCACCATGATGATATAACTATGCTTCATATCTGAAACCGAGTGGCATCTAGTAAAATCAATCCCCCACTTGGTGAAGGGACCAACAACAATAAATGGAAACAAGGGAGCAGGGTGTGCCTGCATCTTCCTAGAGAATATTTGGCATAGGTGACACTTCTTGACTTCCTATACACAATCTTTGATAAACAAGGGCCAAAAGTATCTGGTGTGAAGAATTTTCTCGGTTGTTGCCAACCTAGACAGGTTACCGCCACATGATCCAGTGTGATAGTCATTCAACACAATCTCTGCCTCTTCGTGAGTGAGACAACGATAGAGAATGAAATCCACTCCTCGACGGTATAAAGTATCATCGGTGATAATATAGTTTTGCACTTGATGGTGTATTCATCGACGCTCATCGTGAGAAGGAGTAGAAAGTCACTTCAAAGTTTGAAGATACACAAGTATATCTCCATACTAAGGGTATGAAAATGCAATAAGGAAAAGTTACCCATTTATCAGTGACTCTTCGGGCAAATTGTTACCACTTTCGACTAGAAGTTTCGAAATTAGTTCAGCAAATACGAAGGACCTTTTATATTTCGCCAAAACAAAATCCAAGTCAAATTTTGTAGGTTTACTATCCATCGACTAATTTTCTCACCGATGTCCTATCATGTTAACACATATTAAAAAGGGTTCACTATATTTATGACAGTGGTCTTGCAAAGTAAGATGTAATGACAGAACCATTGGACAGCATGAACAACTTCCAAAAAATGTTTCTCAACATGAGTGTAGTTGATTTTTGGTCCTATGAAGCCTTGACTAAGATAGTATATAACATGATATTTTAATGCGTCATCCTCTTGGACCAAGACCATGCCAATAATCAACTCTCTGACAACCAAATTCAACAATAAATATTTGCCATAATATGAAGGATTGAGCAGAGAGTTAGACATCAAAGCACATTGCAATGCTTTGAAAGAGAGTTGAGTCGCTTCATCCCAACATAATGGGAACCCTTTCTTCAAGAGATGCATAAACCCTTTAGTAATCTCGACATAGTTGGAAACAAAATAGTGAAGAAAGTTGGATTTCCCCTGTAGAATTTGAAGTTGGGGGATTGTGTGAGGGGTATCCAATTGAACTATTACGTCAACATTCAAAGGATTGACCATGTTCCCTTTAGTTGAGACGATAAAACTTAACAAGTGACCTGATGTTACATAAAAAATACACTTATTTGGATTAAGGAGAATTCAATAGTAGCGACACCTCTCAAAGATAAGTCATAAATGGGTAGGATTATCATATCTCTTATGAGAACGTGATGCTAGATCATCAAGATATGCCTCAACTATTTGTTTGAGGTCATGGAAGGAAAACAACATGGCCTACTAAAAAGTGGCTCCAATGTTCTTAAGGCCAAAAGGCATTTTCTTGTATGCGAATGTAACCCAAGGACATATAAATGTCGTTTTATGTTTGTCCTCAAGCTTGATCTGAATCTGGTTATTCCTAAAAAAACCATCCATAAAAAAAAAGACCACACAACCCGCACATTCATTGACAATCTGGTCAATGAATGGGGTTGGAAAATTATCTTTTGGGAAATCTTTGTTCATATCACAAAAGTCCATACATACATGGATCATACCTTGTTTTTTGTTGACAAGAGTAGGATTTGACACCCATTCTGTCAATTGCACTGGATAGATGAAACCATCGTTGATGAGTTTCTCTACCTCAGACTTTCTCATCACTACCTTGCAAGGATTGACTGGGTGAAGCATGTATCGGACACGCTTAACATCGAGGTAAGTTGTGATCTCATGTTCAACTATACATGGGTCAATTCTTGGTGTTATAAAGCAAGTTGTGGGTTATTCAAATCCCTACCCAACCACAGAAAAAGTTCTACAACTTGGGAATCCTACACCCAATGTCACCTCGATGTAGGTCTCGCACTTCAAGGGTGACTAGGTCACTATAGGGAGGCGATCCTGGTGACCCTAGGGGGAATTGAGATGGAGATGAAGGTAAGTGGAAATAAATCCCCTAGAGGTCAAGTATAAATGGAAATAAAGGTAGGGAGAGATTCCTTGTAAGTTAAAAAATGGCTGCCCCACAAGTATAGTACTTCTTCGGATGATTGTACCTACCCGAGACACAAGAGAACACACTTTGCAATGGTAGATGTTAGTTGGATCATCAAGTTAATATTTTTTTCCCTATTTTGTGGCAATACATATCAGCTTATATTAGTAAATAAAACATCTAAAATCAACATATAAATATCTAGACTAGGTATGTAAATCAGCATCAAATTTAACAATTAACATAGGCTGAAACAAGGAACTTAAAAGGCTAGATAAGATGGTTGTGTTGGTCACTATAATTTCTTAATTAATTCAAACAATCAAGTGCTACATAAATTTTCAACCCAAGGAAGTCT
>JZKD02S0957176.1:0-13744 GCA_000966675.3 Picea glauca | reverse complement strand
GAGATCCTTTCAAAATGTTTCTCAATGAAGCTCTTGAGTGACAGAGAAACGAGATGATGGACAGCTTTGCACAAATCCTTCGACGGTTGTCGACAAGCGACGCATCCACCTCAAGCGAAGGCGTCACCCCCTTCAAGGTACCGATCAATTTTGTTATTCCTATATTTGAAGGTCAAATAGATATGGATGTCATAGATAAATGGTTAAACCTTATAGAAAGGTATTTTTCTGTCCACAACTTTTTTGATAGAGAAAAGATTACATTTGCACTCCTTAAGGTCATCCCCCATGTCAAAGATTGGTGGGAGACTTTCTATGAACAAAAGGAAATAGAGTGACCCACATTATTTGCAGTTGCACCCACTTCGGGTTCCTTCAGGGATGTTATTAAGGAACAATACTACCCTGTTAAAAGTTATGACGACTTGTATACAAAATGCTCGACTACACTACGGCAGGAAAGAGACCAAACAGTTCAAGAGTTCACTAATGTATTCCATACCTTGCGCACCAAGTTGGGTATCAAAGATTCTGAGCGACGTCTAGTGCTCAAGTACCACGATGGTCTGCATAGATACATCCAGACATAAATGGAGTTTTTGGACATCTCATCCTTGGGCACGGCCTATCAATATGTCGTCAAAATCAAGCAGGAGCTTAAACCAAAAACGTGGTCATTTGGGTCTGGGAACCCCTCACAGCAAAAGCAAGGCAAGGGCAACCCCAACCCGCAGAACAAAGGACAGAGCAAAGATGGGCAACCTCGGGACAACCAGTCCAAGCCGCAAGCAAAGAAGGACAATGGGAAGACGAAGAAAGATACTAGGAAGTGGTGCGACTTCCATAAGAGCCCCTGGCATAACACTATTGATTTTCGGTCAAAGCAATCATTGGTGGCTAAGGTAAAAGCCTCTGAATCAAATGCAGGTTCTAACTCTAAGTCAGAACCAGAAAAGGGGAGACGGATCATTGACGCGAAAGCCAGGGCCACCGTTGCTACCACCAAGATCCAGCGCAGTGAACTTGATGAGCCAAAGGAGGGCGAGCTCCTCTTTCATTCACAGATGTGGGTGGAAGGCACTCTGCTACACTTCATCGTTGATAGCAGTAGCCAGAAGAACCTCATCCTAGTAGAGGTCGTCAAGCAGCTAGCCCTGCCGACAACACCGCACCCGCAACCCTACACCATCGGATGGCTCTGTCAAATAAGCGATCTTCGCGTCAACCAACAGTGTCGTCTCTCGTACGGCATCAAGACATTCAAAGATGAGGTATTGTGTGATGTTGCTCCCCTTCAAGTGTGTGATGTTCTTTTGGGCCCATCTTATTTATGGAAACGTCGTGTTGTATATTAGTTAGTCTTGGCCTCGCAGTGTTATTATTACTTTGAACAGGAAATTGTACAGGATACTCGAGGTAGTCCCACCTAGTGTTATTTTCTTGATCTTTGCCAAGCAATGCAGAAAGGTCATTTCTCAAACCGAGAAGTTTGACTTCTTCGTGATTCGCTCTCAGAGTGAGCAAAAGGTTGCAGCCACATCCATGGCCTCTATGGCTGACCTCTCAACGCAGCAAAAGCAACTAGATAAGGCTGTGGAAGAATACAAAGACATCTTCTCATCACCTACTCGGGTACCCTCTGCACTGTCATGTCAAGCATCCCATCGATCTTACCCCCGACGCACCGCTACCCAATGGGCCAGTTTATCGTCGCTCTCTGCTAGAAAATGAGGAGATCAAGCATCAGATCCAAGAAATGTTCCACAAGGGGCACATCTAACCCAGCTCATCACCTTGTGGAAGCTCAATCGTGCTAATACAGAAGAAAGACGAGACCTGGCGACTTTGCATTGATTATCAAGCCCTAAATAACATTACAATCAGGAATCAGTATTTGGTTCCCCGAATCGACGATCTCCTTAATCAACTCAAGGGGGGCCAAATACTTCAGTAAGATTGATCTAAAGTCTGGCTACCATCAGGTCTCAATGGAACAGACAAATGTATGGAAAATTGTCTTCAAGTCAAAAGGTCTTTTTGGATGGTTGGTCATGGCCTTTGGTTTGACAAATGCCCCAACAACTTTCATGAGGATGATGGACGATATCTTGCAGCCTTTCACTAATTCTTTTGTGGTGGTGTATCTGGATGACATCCTCATCTACAACAAGACTTGGGAAAAACACTTGCAACATATTTAGCAAGTTTTGCACACTCTGTGGCAGCACAAGCTATATGCCAACTTGGAAAAATGCTCCTTCAGCATGGATAAGGTCCAATACCTAAGCTACATTGTTGATGCGCATGGTGTGCATGTCGATCCAGTCAAGATCCAAGTCATCTGTGACAAGACAGACCCAACCACGCTCAATGAATTTTGGAGCTTCTTAGGCCTTGCCAATTTCTATCGCAGGTTTGTGTTGGGATTCTCCCATATTGCATGGGCCCTCAGCCAAATAACCAGGGGTGGTGGTAAGGCAAAATTTGTGTGGGGCCTGTCTCAACAGAAAGAGTTTGATGATCTAAAGCAGCGCTTGTGCTCAGACCCAATGCTTCCATTACCTGACCTGCAACAGCCCTTTGAGATCGAGACAAGATACTTCAGACTATGTTGTGGGGGCAGTCATCACTCAGCACGGCCACTTCGTGGCCTATAATAGTGAGACACTATCACATGTCGTCCGTAAGTACCCGACTTACGACAAAGAAATGTACTCCACTGTGCAAGCCTGCCTCCAGTGGAGGCATTACATCCTTGGGAAGGAGACAATCATCCACACTAATCATAAGTCGTTGCAGTTCATACAAACAGAAGGCAAATTGCAGAATGACCGCCATCATAAGTGGTCCACATATTTGCAGCAGTTTCACCTCAACATCAAGTATAAAACAGAAATTTCCTCATCTGATGGGGGGCACTCAATGCAATGGAGACCATTTCTTCCTAAGGGAGAAGGATTGATCTAGGAGGATCTCGGTGGCCAACCACCTTTTCCAAGTGGCTCAAAACAATTTTTTGGCAACTTACTATTTTTAACAGTTTTTCGGGTCCCAAACTTTTGGGGCCATTTTGAGGGCCCAAACGACGTTTTTTCACGATTGGGCACCTCAATGATAGTCGAAGACTCTGTTTGAGCCCCCTAAATGAAGCTCCTCGTAATTACCTTTCCAACGAGCTATCATGTGCACTAAACAGAGATCGTATGCAAAAGTTACAACCCCAGAAAGTTGATGTACTAACTTACCCCAACGGGGTCCACATGACTTTTGGCACTTCATCTCCTAGGGTTAGGTTTATGGATGTCTAGGGTTTTGACATTTCATGTTTATTGTAAAAAGGTCTTCAGAGCCTCATGGTACTCATCTTCTTGCGAATGAGTGTAGTCGTCACATCTCTTCTCAGAGATAAGCTGCCACCATTATAGCAAGTTTGTTTTCAGTCTGCATTTTACAGTTTTCAGCATATTTCTTATTTAATAGAAGTCAAGTTTTACTGTATCTCTGTGTTAATATTATAAATCTGTGGTTTCATTTTGTTCCGCTCATAAATCGGGATCAATGTATCTCTACCTTCGCTCTTGGACAGACAAAATATTTCAAGATCTGCCAAACGATCAGACTGACCACGATAATGGGCATCTCTAATATACTGTATAAGCATAATATCTTTAGCAGCTACTTGAATTGTAAGTTTCCCATAACCTATGAAATACTATGTTTCAATATGAGCTCTTGCTACCTTTAAAAGTATATTTACAATAATTTGTCCAAAGGAAGGAAAGAATGGTCACTGTAAGCAGCAACCAGAAAAGTCAATAACACTCTCCACACAATGCAGAACCACCAAGGACTGCCCTCTCCATTGATATGGACTATTCACCCTGTGGCATCCTTTGGACAAGTTTTCAGGGAATTTACAGCAGTTGATGAGAAGGAAGGAATTTACAAGTGTTGATTTGAAAGGACGAAACTCTTCATCATCTATAGACACATAACTTGTAGCTGTATATTTTTAACTTCTCGGCTGTAGTACTTTTCATTGAGTTTTTCTCTAGTATAAACATAATGTCACTCCCAGCTTCAGTGACCCCTTTTGCTCATTTGTGGACAGTTGGCATTTTTTCAGAACATATCTCAACCTTCGTTGTTGGACAACCAATATATTTACAGGGAATCTGCCAAAATATCAGACTGAGTACCAGAATCCACATCTCTAATATACTTTATAAGAATGAGACCCTTTGGCAGCTACTTGAATTGCAAGTTTTTCCATTAACCTGTGAAATACAAGTTTCCATATGAGCTCTGGCTACCTTCAACTGTATATTCACAACTATTGGTCGAAAGGAAGGAAAGAATGGTCAGCCTAAGCAACGACAAAAAAGTTCAATAAAACACTGCACACAGAGCCAGGGCCTGCCTTCCAGTGCAGAGGATAAGAGAACAAAACAGAGAAATGAGACGAAGTGACAATGTTCTTCCAACGAGATTTGGCAAACCCCCAGTCCCAAAAACGTATGCTTCACTAAAAATGATTTTTCAGATATTCTCAAACGGTTTAAACACCATACATCATAAAAAGCTGCTAACAGCTTGGAATAATTATATGGTGACCAGTGTAACTTCTGATCACAAAATTGACTGCACTTTAGATTGCAAAAACGATTACAGATGGGTACAAAATTCACCATGTACTGGCTAAAGGATCCAGTTCTACATAAATGGTACTAAGTTGCAAACACTAACGTGGCCTCAGGTTTTAGTTTCAGGAGGATTTTGTAAATGTATGTGATCATAGTTAATTACACTTACTTGAAAGCAACATTGCATGTTTTGAGGAACAACATTATTCTTTAATATTGGCTGCGGTGGGAAGTCGGGACTGAACCCTTTCTTTTCCTGATTATTGCTATAAGTATTTGAAAACACTAGTATCTATCAAAACGATTTGAATAAAACACTCTCCAAGCTTTAACCTGAGCAATGGCTGGTCAATTGTACTAGGCATGCCGCAATCAATCTGCTGAACAAATACATCTGTTTGAGAATGTTTTAGATTTTGATCTTTTGAATTAGCTATATTGCACTGTGAAGAGCTTGGACCTGCAGAAATCAGATGTGCAATGGGATCATTGTAAGAAATCAGATAAAAGCCAAATTATTTGCAAATCTCGGAAATCATATACAAACAATAAGATAAACAACAAACACCATGTTCTTCAATACATATTACAAGTAGCTTAGGGATTAGTAACCAGATAAAAGCAGTGCAATACTAATAACACTCACCACTGTGGAAATTCAACTTTTCACGAGGACCCGTTATATCTTGATCATTGCGAACTTGATTGATTCCAGCAACATTTCCACAGACATTGCCCAGAGTATGTTTATCCATATGGCTCATTCCTTGATTGGAGTTAGACTCGTTTCTTAATTCTTCTTGAATGGAACTCCTTTGTACTGGAATAGTGGTATTACTAAATAGCCCTGCCAGCTGACCTTGTTCTCGGCTCATCACAGACTTTGATTCTTGGTAAGAAATATCCAGTGTTGTTCCACTTGATTTGCAAACTTGGATACCACCTCTGAAATCAAGCATACTTCTGAACTGTTCATCAGACATCTGCTGTATCTGGCGTGCCTCAACATGTACCTTATTCTCAACATTGTCTGTGAGCTTGGACAGACTTGCTGCAGCAGCAACTCTGGGTATATTCAGGTTTGCTGATGCTGATAATGATAAAGGCCCACTGTTCTTTGAAAGAGCGGAATTTATGGCTCTTTGCCAAAAGGCATCAGAATGATCACTATTGCCAAAGCTAGAAGACAGTGCAATCGGACTAGGACCGTTTCTGATGTCTGCCTCAATCGGTGACATGGTAGCTTTTTGTGTTTCATTCATTGGAGATTGCTTGTTGTGCATGGCTGCTTCCAAGGGAAGGCACTGACCTGAAATGACTTCATGTAGCAGCCTATTGTCAAACCTCTGTTTCATTTGAACTAAAGAAGATGAGCTTTCATACATGTCACAGGCTGCACTAGGCCCACCTGTCATAACAAATTTTGATTGGCTTGGATTAGATCCATAGTCCATGCTTTGAATGTAACCCTTATTCGGGAGCCCTATAACTTGGTTTCTCAAGCCCCCTAGCGCATCATGCTTCATCACATGAGAATCAGCATTGAAGTGTGTCAACTTGTTTAAGAGTTGCTCAGGATCCCCCATAACAATATTCATAGACTGTAATGGTACCTCCCTTACAGGACCAACAGAATGCCCACCGGATTGAAGAAACATAGACATAACTGATCCTCTCATAGAATCTTCCTTTAAATGGTCAATGCATCCAGATTCCATCGCATTTGACCTTCCAACTCCATGTAGATGGTTCTCAAACTGTCTTTCTTTCCCTTTCTCCCTGTTGCCACAAAAAGCAGGAAGATTGCATGGACCACTTTGCTGGGTTCCCTCTGGTACACTTGGATCATAAACTGCACCAACAATTCCCACAGTTATGCTTGTGTTCAGTCTAGAGCTTAAAGAAACTCAAGGTTCAACTTTCCAGGTCAAAATCACAATTACCAACTACTTCGAGTTCTTTTTATTCGTTGTACGAACAATTTTATTCAAAAACATACAGTTAACATCACTGCAACCTAGGAAGATTCAAACGTGATAAGTTTGTTTGCATTACCTCTCTGCAACATGCGCTCAAGAAATAAGGGTTTCTGTCTCTCCATTGTAGCATTAGATGCTTGGGTATCTAAGGATGGTTGCAGTGGACCACGAAGTGCATGTGTTTGCTGAGAAGGTTGACCAAGTCTCAGCTCAAAGCTTGATGACATAGTATCCTTCTCTGGTGGGATCGGTTCCTGTATATTATTGAAGCAGCTTAGAGTAAAACCCTTCTGAAAGTTTTTTATTCCTGCTGGCCCTTGATTAGGGAAAAAAGGCTGTCCACCATTATTTATAAAATCGATATATTCAGCACCTGATGTGTTTACATAATTTGGTGAACCTCTGTATGAATTATTAGAAGACACGTCTGAAGCCCTTGGGAGGTTCTCCTTGAGTTTCTCTAATAACTGTGGATTCAGTTGAGTCGGCATGCCTCCTTTACAAACCCTGCTAAAATTCTTCAATAATGTCTCACGAACCTCCTGCACATTTCTCTGGACCGCACTTGGAAGAAAACTACCATTGGAAAGGCCTTGAGCAACATGCCCTTCATAAGAGTTGTTACGATCAACTGGATTATTCCATGATTGTGTATTTCTTGCTTTCAATGTGGAATTATCCATTCTATACGATGAAGCGTTCTCCTTTTCCATATTTTGTGAGCTAGTACTCTTGTACTTTGTTGTTCCAGTTTCATTTAAATTTGCATCAGTCCAATCCCAAACTCTCTCGTCATCGGGAACTTTCACCTAAAATGGGAGCAAAGATCAAGAGAAAACGCCATCAGGTATGTTACATAACCAAAAAAACAGACAATAGCTTAGTTATATACTTTTAAAACAATGGGAAAAAATGACGATTTGTCTCTCTTTGCTCTACAATATTTCATTGTTTAATCTATTTGGCAAGGCAAACTAACTCCACACATTAGTGTTCCATGTTAGAAATGCAGCGTTATTCATTTCTCATCATGAATTTTTTTTGGTCGAAATAAACTGTCATACATATCTTATGAAATATGGTTATGTCACGTGAATATAGTACTCCTAATTCCCAATATCCATTTAACCATAATACGAAAGGGCCCAGCCTCAGATCCCCAGACTCACAGCCCCCGAAAGGAAACAGGCATGTATATATTGAGTACATCAATTCAAAAAATTAATCTGAGGCACCTGCAACAAAAAGAATCCCCAGGGTGATCATTGACCCTCCCTTTCATAATTGACCTTTCCATTAATACTTCATTGTTGGTCAGTGATTAAGATAAAATATTTACCCTACCCGGAATTCCAAAACTCTTATTATGAGTTAAAAATAAGAAATGTCACTCCACAATGCCATTGTATCATTAATATTACATGTAATAGTACAAGAATGGGTCATTTATAGATTCATTAACACCATAATATCTCATTGGAAGTGAGGTATGGCCAATATTCCTTTTCTCTCTAAACTGTGTCTGAAGAAAGATTTGTCCTTTTGTTCATCCTCCAAATAGTTGAATAGTATAGTTGATTAAAAACAAATGAAAGAAATAATGTTATATTCCTGACTAGATAATAGCTGATAAACATAGTTAAGACCTGGCTGTTCAACTAAATTCTATTGCTGAAACAGCCAAAACACTTGGGCTTCAGTCGAATCACCAGAAGCTTTATCAATGTTAATTTTTAAATAACATTTCAGACCGTACATAGACGAGAAATAGCGTTCCTAAGAAGGTGTGGACACCAACTCAGGCCTGAGAGTTTCTAAGAGTACTATGGACACTTCACTTGACAAAAGATTCTGTCTCTCACAGAGTTCTGGCAACAGAACAATCCAAAACAAACTCTATTATAAGACTCAAAGTCTTACGTAAAGCTTTCCTTTCATTTTTGCCCATTTGTCTTTTATGTGTGTTATAAACTTATAAATAACTTTACACAACAAATTTGTTCCGTTTCATTTTCTTTAATCTCAATGTGTTCTCTTACTCTCGGATTGCCATATAGCTTTTCAATCCTCTTAAACCCCGTGCTAGTTTCTAACTCCAAGTTTATTCTCATCTTTTAAACTTCTGATTTGTTCCAATAACATTTGATTAAGGTTCTTTAAGCACAAATTTTCTTCTTCTTTCTCTAATAGGTTCTTCTTGAATTCTTTCTCGAGATCCTCCTTTTCTTGTTCTAATCTTTTATTATATTGCTTTGTAACTTTAGCCTTCTTGATTTGTGCGAGAATTTTTTTACTGTGGTCCTTGAGGCAAGAAATTTCTTCATTTTCGTCTTCAATAACCTTGTCAAATTCTTTTTGCATTTTTCATATTGACCATTGATTCTCCTGAAGGATCACCCTAGAGATATCTTTAAGGTCATTTGATGAAGGTACTATCGAATCTAACTTCATTGCAATGTCCAGATATGTCATCTTCTTCCTCTTATAGTAAAACGTTAAGAACGTTTTCTCCATGTTTAAGATGAAGGTACTCAAATTTTTGAACCAATGTAAACCAAGAATTATGTCAATCTCTTTTCTAAACATAGTTGTAACATTGAATTCAGATATATATTCATAATCATCAACTGTTACTTGCAAGTTTTTAATTTCATATTGTCCCCTGCAAAAAACATCATCTTTATTTTTAACTATATTTGGCTCTGGAATTAATAATTGATTTGCCAAATCGATGTTAATGTAATTTTCCTCATGGTTTTGGTTGACAACAATGTTAATATTTTTTTCTTGAATACTCCCTTTTAATGTAAATAATCCCCAACATGAAATTGAACAACCTTTATCCCTGGATGGGGTGTCACTGCACACATAGTGCCTAAAGAAATTTGATGTCCCCAATCAGGTTTCAATCACTCCTTATCACTCCCGTAGTTTAATGCCCAACGCATGAACAGAAAATTCATCTTATAACATTTATTAAATTCTGGAAATGAAATTGTTGAATTTGAAACACTTGAGACAGCTTCTTTGACTGGAAATTTAAATGCAAAAATAACTCAGCAATAAATAACCACAGTACACAGGAAATTTTGGACAAAAATGACCCAGAAAAAGCCCCTAGGGTGGGGGAAACCTGTTCTTCTGAGAGGGCAGCTTCTTTTATTAATTTTCAAACATCTGGAAATTACATTTCCAGCAGAAAATAAAATACACAGCAGAGACAACTTATCTCTCTTTTCCCAAGACAAACTTTCTTGGAAACCGTTCCAATCAACCTACTCGAAATCTGAAACAAGCTTACTCAGAAATTCCATACTCTGTACGGATCTGTACTGTACGGACAGCACTGTACGGACCTCTATTTCTGTGCAGACTGTACGGATCCATACGGCCATACGGATTCAATAAATGTTGTACGGCTGCCTCGATTTCTGTGCTGTACGGTTGCCTTGATTTCCATGCAGATTTCTCCTCGATTTCTGTGCAGAAAATCTGTACTGTACAGACTGGTTATGGCAGTAATAAATGTTGGTATTTGCCTCGATTTCCGTGCCCACCTTTGCTTGCAAATCCATGCCACTCTTTTCTGGAAATGATCTTCTTCCTGCTCTCTCTTCAGCGAATACTTGTGTGTGTGTTCTCTCAATGGACACGTGAGAGACATTTAATGGTCTCTTTCCCCTCTTCACCTTCCATATTCCCAAAGTGACTTTAGGATATCCACATGATCCAAAGGCTCATAATGAATTAGAACAACGGTGGAAAATAAAGTGCACATGAAAATCACTTTTTAATATTTTATTCACCCAACTTAAATAAAAGACCCACTTAGCTTTTATTTCCTAAGTCACTTTCACTTTATGAATTAAAAGGGGTTTACAATTAAAGTAGTCACATTTCCCTAGGCAAAGAGATCAAGACTAAGGAATACCACTTGCCTCGGTATAAAAATTAACACTCCCTCTTACCGAGGAAGGTGTTACTTACCACCCCCATCTTGTCCCTRAAATAAAYATGCTTTCCTCTCGGAAGAGACTTTGTGAGGATGTCAGCCACCTGCTCATCTATAAACACATATTCAAGCTTCACAACCCCTCTCTGAACATGATCACAAATGAAGTGATATCAGATCTCAATGTCTTTGGACCGATCATGAAATACCGGATTCTCTGTGAGTTTTAAACAACTCTGATTATTGCAATAAATCATCGTAGGCCCCAACTCCTGTCCAAACAAACCTGTCAACAATTTGCGAAGCCAAATGGCCTCACAAGAGGCTTGGCTCACAGCCATATACTCTGCTTCAGCTGAGCTCAAAGCAACAGACTTTTGCTTTCGACTTAAGCCATGACACAATAGTCAAACCCAATCCAAAACAACAACCTGAAGTGTTTTTCCTGTCTGAAACTGAACCTGCCCAATCTGAATCTATGAATCATGCAAGTCTCACTCAATCACCACGAACATAATCCAGACCATAGTCAATAGTGCCCATCAAATACCGAAGCACATGTTTTGCAACTATCCAGTGTACTCTCCTTGGCTCCACCATAAACTAACTGAGAGTATTAACTGCAAAACAAATATCTAGTCGTGTATTGAACAAATACATCAAGGAACCAATGAGCTGACGATACAATGTAGGATCCACCAACCCGGAATTAGAGGAATAAAGCTCCTTCCCATTGGTGGCCATGGGAGTGGACATGGGTTTGTAATCACCCATGTGGAATCTGCTGAGAATATCAACTGTATATTTTCCCTGTCCCAGGAAGATATCCCCCTCTTCCTGCCACAACTCCAACCCCAGAAAGTAATGCATCAGCCCTATATCCTTCATGTCAAACTGTGAAGCAAGATCCCTCTTGCAACCCTCAATAAGCTTCTCTGCACCTGTAATGAACAAATCATCAACATAGAGAATAAGCATAAGCATCTCACCATCAACAACGATGTAATACAAGTTGGGGTCTGCATCACACTTCATGAAACCCATATGCTGCAAGTACGCATCAATGCAAGAATACCAAGCTCTGGGGGCTTGCTTCAGACCATACAAAGCCTTTTTCAGGCGACAAACATGGGACTCTCCATTGTCAGCCTCAAAACCAAGTGGTTGTTCAACATAAATCTCTTCCTGAATAATGTCATGGAGAAAGGTGGTTTTGACATCCATCTGGTGAATCTTCCACCCCATCTCTGCTCCAATCGAAATAACAGACCGAATCAAAGAATATTGAGCTACGGGAGCGAAGGTCTCACTGTAATCAACTCCCTCTCTCTATGAAAACCCTCTCGCCACAAATCGAGCCTTATACTTTTCAATGCTTCCATCAGTAGCATACTTTATCTTATAAAGCCATTTGGAGGATATCAATGATTTCCCATCAGGCCTGGGTACAACCTCCCACACATCATTTTGCATGATGGATGCATACTCCTCAACCATGGCTTCCCTCCAAACCTGATGTGTGGCTGACTCCTCATAGCTAGAAGGATCGGACTCTGTAATACCTATCACCATCACTACATAACTCCATAATCTCTCCGATGGTCTGCTCTCCCTGGTGGAATTTCTCAAATTCCCTACTGTCTCAACTTCTTTCAAAGTGTTCTAAAGCCACTTGGGCTTCCTCTTCCTTGAAATAGCCTCCTCAGCCTCACCCGAAGAAGATACCCCTGAACGCTGACCAACTGAGCCCGGTGACCCAGTACTCTGAATATCTGTACATGTGCTTGGAGAACCTGAAGTGCCATGTGAACTATCAATCAGAGGACTAAACTATGAAGTGCTCGGCGAGCTGACCTGTGGACTGCCCTGTGAGCCAATCTATACTGTGACCACTAGTGAACCTGTAATCCTTGACACCCGAATGCCTCCCGTGCTAGAACTCTGAGTCCCAACTCCATGTACTTGAATTCCCTACTGCTGAGAAGTCGAAAGTTGTCTCTCCTCTAACTCCCGTGACCTCTTGCAAGCCCTCTCCTCCTCGAACTTCGCATCCCTTCGAACAACAACCCTCCTGAGTGCAGGAATGTAAAGTAGGTAGGCTTTAGAAGTCTCACTGTAACCCACAAGTAAACCCTTTTCAGTTGTGGGTTCCATCTTCGTCCTCTTCTCTCTGGGAACATGAGAGAACGTGACACATCCAAAAATCCTCAAATGCTCAACAGGAGGCTTTTGCCCAGTAAAAACCTCCTCGAGAGTCATATCCCCAATTGCCCTGTGAGGACTCCGATTTTGCAGATAAACTGCAGTGTTGCGAGCTTCAGCCCACAAGAACAAAGGTAATCCCTAGTCATGCATCATTGATCTGGCAACTCCAATTATCGACCTATTCTTCCTCTCTGCAACCCCATTATGCTTAGGGTTGTAAGGAACTGTCATCTCCCTTTTGATGCCCTCCATAGTACAGAAATCAATGAACTCATCCGAGGTATACTCACCTCCATTGTCGGATCTCAATACTTTAATTTTCTTTCCTGTCTGGTTCTCAACAAGAGCTTTAAACTCTTGGAACCATGTAAAGATCTCACCCTTATGCATCAGGAAATAAATCCATGTCTTCCTGGAGTGATCATCAATGAACAATACATAGTACTCATGACCCCTAAATGATGGAGAAGACATCCTGCCACTAACATCTGAATGTATCAAATCAAGGATACCTGTAGTCCTACTATCTCATCCTGGAAATGGAGCCTTGGTGTACTTGCCCAAAGCACACCCCCTACAAACATCATCATGCTCAATGATAAACTCCGAGATACCTGTGGTGATCTCCCTAGCAATCCTCATAGCTCCATGATGCAAATGCCCCATCCTCCTGTGATGTCCCGTTCCTAAGAGTAGGCCAGCAGGGAGTGACTTAATAGTCTGTGTGTTCCCGTAGACTATAGTCAGGCACAAACATGGAACAAGATGGAGAAATAAGGGTTGTTTGGTGGCTAAACGATGAATTAAGCCAAAAACTTGGGAAAAGTCACCTAAGCCTAAGTCAACGAACAATTAGAATGAAAAGGTGTTAAAGGGGGACTTAATTAATTAATTGTTCACCTGAGGAGGAAAAGCACCTAGCTTAAGTGAGGTCAATGGTGAATTAGATCAGGAAGGGTATAAAG
>JZKD02S0957131.1:197964-239999 GCA_000966675.3 Picea glauca | reverse complement strand
CTGCACCGTAGATCTGAGTGTGCAAATCTCAGCCACCCAGATCCACGCGTTTCTTAGCGTGATGTGCCTATGCACACAAAACTTAGGATAAGTGGGATTTTGTGGGTTTTTAGCCCGCTTCTTGCCCTTTTTTCGCCAATGGGGTCCATTTCTTAGGAAAACACCCCCATTACAAATAAATATAATAACATTATGCTCCATGGGGGATGGATTTATCCCTATGAGATGCCAAGAACCCTTCTGCAGCTTGAATGCCTTACTATTGGGTTGGAGTCACTTATTAAAACCGAAACAAAAGAAAACAATATTTACAAAGACACAGGAGCCACTCATGGCTCAATTAAAGAACTTCTTCAGAAAATGCCCATTTACAAGGCCACTAAAAACTTCATCGCCCTCCAAATACTGCAATCTATAAGTGTTATTAGGAAATATCTCAGAGATTTTGAAAGGGCCTATCCACAGGGCCTCAAATTTAATGTTTTTTCCTTTGTCTTGCTTAGGAGCATCCCATTTTAGTACTAGATTTCCCATCTGGAAATTTTCTTTTCTCACCTTTCTGTAAAAATACTGCTTGATCTTCTGCTAATGGTCATGCGCTCTATTCAGAAGTTCTTCCCTCACCTGTTGTGCTTCAACCAGCTGTAGAATCCTTTTGATCATGTCATTAGGCTCACCTTGGTAATCTTGGAAGAATTTAGCAACATGTAAGGTGAGATGAGAAGGGAGAACTGCTTTAGTCCCATACACAAGATGAAAAGGAGAGACGCCCATAGAAATTTTTGTTGTCACTCTGTCAGCCCACATAGAAAATTTGATCTTTGAGTCCCATGCTTTTTGATTATCCTCTAACAGTCTTTTAATGATTTTGATGAGGATTTTGTTAGAAGACTCTGCCATCCCATTGCCCTGGGGGTAGTATGGAGTAGAATGAATCAATTTGATTCTAAACTTCTTGCAGAACCAGATCAATGGTTCAGCCTTGAAAGATGTAGCATTATCAGTGAAAATTATGCTTGGACAACCAAACCTTACTATAATATCCTCCAGAAAACCAATGATCACCTTATGATAAGCACTCCTTGTGGGGATAGCTTCTATCCACTTGGTATAATAATCTGTGGCAGTCAATATCCATCTATGTTGACCACTTGAGGCAGGATGAATTTCCCCAATGAAGTCTAGGCCCCACTACTGAAAGGGTCCTGAAGCCACCACAAGATTCAATGGCAGAGACTTGAGTTGTTGCTTCCCTGAGAATTTCTGACATTTGATACAATCTCTGATCTTTTTGCAGACATCAATGAATAGGCTATGCTAGAAGTACCCAACCCTGGGAATTTAATAGGTTGTGGTCCTCTAGAAGTGATGTCCCCCACACAGGTTCTCATGAAAATCAAACATAATGTTTTTGGCCTCCTGTGGGTCCAAACATCTCAGAAGAACTCCTAGAGGGTCTTTCCAATACAATACCTGGCCAATAAGGAAAAATATGATAGCTTTGAGCTTTAAATCTATTGCCTTTCCTTTTCTCATACCATCAGGGGGCCTTAATTCTTGCAGAAAATATATAATGTCTTTGTACCAGGTGCATTATTCCAATGGAGGGCTTCCCTGAGGATTTTTATCAATGAACTCAACTTATTGATTTTATGAGCAGGTGTTGATGAAGTTTACCCCCAAAGCTCTGCAATTAGATTCAACCAACAACTTGGATAAACCTTGGCCTTTAACTAACTTGGTGGGCTTTATTTCCAGATTGAATTCAAGAATTTTGGCAATCCACTTTCTCCTTCTTCCGTCTATGTCAGGCTGAATGAGAATGTCCTTCAAAGAAGTTGAAGGAACATATGCAATGATCTTTGAATGCAGAACATAGAATTTGAAATCTTTGAGAGCTTTCACCAAGGCATAGGCCTGTTTCTCCATGATGTCATATTTTACCTCTGCATCCCTTAGCGCTTTGATGAAAAAGGAAATAGGCTGCTCCAACCCTTCTGCATTCTTCTACAGTAGAAAAACTGCCACTGTATCAAATGAAGCAAAAGAGAAAGTCATAAAATCTTTGGAATAATCAGGGCTGATAAGCACAGGTGCTTCATTCAGTGCCTTCTTGATTTGGTTGAAGGATTCTCTGGAGTCAATAGTCCACTTTACTTCATTCCCCTTTCTAAGCATAGTTGTGATATGCTTCACCAATTCAACAAAATTGGAAACAAACCTCCTCAACCAATTAATTTTGCCCAGGAAGGACTAAACTTCTTTTTTGGATCTAGGAAGTGATAAGGTTTGGATTGCTTCCACCCAGCTGGGATCATTCCTGACCCCTTGAGCTGATACTATATGTCCCAACAATTCTCCTCTTTCATGGCAAATAAAGATTTCTTAGGATTTAGGGAAAGACCATACCTTTTGCATTTCAAGAAGACTTTCCTCAGATGACAACAATGCTCTTTATCAGATCTGGAAAAGATTGTTATGCTATCCAGATAGATGACCATGAATTTATCTTTTTCCCCAATGAAGGCTATGTCCATGGCTCTTTGAAAGGTTTCTCCTGCATTCATTAATCCAAAGGGAATTTTGGCATACATGAATGTGCCCCAAGGAGTGGTGAAGGTGGTATTTTCTCTGTCCTCAGGTAAGATAGAGATTTAATTGTAGCCAAAAAATCCATCAATCATGGAAATCTTGGATGCACTAGTTACCCTTTGCAGTATGTGTTCCATCTTTGGCAAGGGTTAGTTGTCCTTCTTTGAGCTCATGTTTAGGTTCCTGAAATCAACACAAAGTCTAATTTATCCATTCTTCTTCCTTACTGGGACCAGGTTGTCCACCCATTCAGAATATCTTAGGGGAACAATGATTTGGGCATCCCGAATCTTCTTTACCCCTTTCTCCACAATAGGAAGCAACATAGGATTTATCTATCTTAATTTCTTCCTGAATGGTTTGGCTTCCTCTTTCAATGGGATCTCGTGCTCAATGACGCTCGTATCATATGTTCTGAGGTATTTGTAGATCCAGGCAAACACATCAGAAAATTCCCTCAACAACTCAACATACTCGACCCTCTGTTCCTTTAACAAACTGCTTGACAACTTGACAAATTTGGGATTCTTCTTTGTGCCAATATTGCACTCGGCTACATCAGTATCCTCACCTGAGATTTTACCCTTTACTTCCACATCGTTGGTAGTTTCAAAATCTAATTTGTATGAAAGAGATATGGTTTAATGACAAGGTGACACAAAAACCACTCCAACACCAACACCTTCCCTAGTAGAGGCTTAAACGAAAAACATTTTCCACATAGAGGTAATTGGAGGAGAATCTTCGCCAAGAGTATTGGAATTTATGATCTCAAGAGGAGGTTCAAGGACATAGGTGAGTTGAAATAATCTGGATCCTAAATCAATATCAAGGGAAAAGATAGGATGATTGGTGGGGTCTGCTTCATCACTGACAATGTAGGCCAATTGAGCTTCTCTGTACAGTCTTCTATGTTCCCCTCCAAACACAGGAATAATGGCATACGTGAAGTCCATCTATAACGTTCCTCCGAGTCTTTTTATCCAAGATCTTGAAAACAACATGCCGAACTTGGTAGGAACATCAGCCACCAAAATATCCATGACCACACTTTTCATGGGTAGATGAAATAAGGTCACAACTAGGTCTTTGATAACCCCAAGACATTTCATCCTCCTTGAATCAAAAGAGTACAAATCATGATAATATTTTGTGATTTCCAATCCTAGCTCTTCCATGACAATTTTGGGCATGAGATTATGAGATGCTCCAGAGTCCATCAAAAAATTATGAAACACCTTATCATGTATGTTCAATGATGTGTAGAAAGGTAGGGATGAATCATTTCTATCTTTTACCATAGGCCCTAAGATGACTGCTAGTTTTTCGTCTTTCAAATTGATTGAGTCTGTGTGTAACGCCCCCATTCCGGGCCGGGCAAGTGCTACTTCGCGAAACAACAACATTCTCATACTTAATTAATAACATAAGACATGCATTTAAGCAAATGAAACACATTTAAATTCAGAGTAACCATAAGAATTACTACTATTATAAATAATCAATGGATTTAACATTACTTCGTATGCACAACAGAATACATGATAAATATAAATACACAGACATGCAAAAACGTAATTAAAACATCATCTGGTACTTATCTTTGAAATAATGGTAATTCCACCAACCAGGTGTAGGCCTTCCACGAACCTCCCAGCCTTAGACCACACTGCTCATCAAGATCAGCAGTGGGTCACCCCCGAGCTAGGACTAAGCTCCACCCCAAGGCAAGGAATCGTAGGCTAGGCTGAGGTTACAGGGAAAAACAACATAGAATGACTGGAAGGATTCTTCCCAGGATGCCATCTTACGCCCACTACTCCTGAACTCTCATTCCCCACATGCCTGTTCCACATGGGAGTATACACCTTCACAAGCACAATCCATCGGTGCTACATCTCCCTCTCTTGGTCTCGGCAACAGGCCGGACCAGAAAGTCTCAGAGCTCGAAGCTGGTGCTGGACACTCTTTGGAAGAAACCACTTCCCAACAAACTCTCTCACCTGGAGAGAGTTGCTCACAGGCCTGAAAACTTGCCTCTTCCAACAACAATCACCTCCCTCACCTGGAGAGAGGTTACACACAATCTCAGCACGAACTTACACTGGCTAGTAATCCACGCATAGTCCAGCACTGCGTGGCCACAACAACCAACTGGGAAAACAAACATGGTCTTCCTAAACATTCTCAACAGTCATGAAATAAACTCACGGTTTTGGTTTCGGGATTGCACAAGGTGTACGGAGATCCCGCACACAGGCTCAAACTTTTCAGACAGAGGATGTACCAGCTATCTTAGAAATCAACACAGGCTTTTTGGCTTTCAGGGATGCACCAGGGTATTCTTGCAGAGGTCAGACCGTTCACGTTCAGACAATCGGGTGGAATGGAGGTGAAACCCCCATCACGACTCATCTCAGTCATTTTATTTGCATGCGCCTGGGTTGACACTTGTCACCCATGCAACTGCATGCATTCCTTCAGCATGCGTTCCTTCTATTTGGAAGTTTCTTGTCTTTCCAAAAGAACTTAGGATAAAACATAATATTCACATGTCTTTTGGAATAATATTTTAATATTATTCCCCAAGGACTTAAGCCCCTAGGCTTAGCCCCCCTAGGCTCAACACTAAGCCCCTCTTCCCACCTTCCAGCCCCTAATCCCATGCCCACTCTGTGGAAGCTTAGTCCCCCATCACTCATTCATCGTGGTCGGTTTGCACGCGGCGATGTTTATATTTTTATTAATAATGTGCATAGATACATGTACAAAATCAGGCTCTTGGCCTTCAACACTTAGGCTCTCTGGCCTAACAATCACATAATCCCACCAACTTATATTAACTTGGCTCACCAGCCTATAAAAACATAATTAAAATTCATTTCAAAAATATGATTTACAACAGGGCTCGGCCTTGGGGACATTACAATCCCCCTCCTTTATTTTTGCACTGTCCTCAGTGCAACTTTCACACAACATCAACAAGATTTCCAAAATCTTCAAAAAGATGCGGGTACTCTGTCTACATAACATCTTCATGCTCCCATGTCGCATCCTCAGGACCTTACCAGGTCCACTAGACCTTTACAAGCACTATAGCTCGATTCCAGAGCTGTTTGTTTTTCCTGTCCAATATGTGCACATGATGCACTTGTAGGACACCTTTTGGTTCCACCTGAATCACATTCCAATCGATAACATGATTGGAATCAGGTATATATTTCTTAAGCAATGAAACATGAAACACATTATGTACAGTCATAGATGTAGGTAATGCAAGCTTATATTCAACTGGCCCAATCCTTTCCAGAATTTCAAATGGCCCACAAAAATTTTCTGCCAACTTGGCACAACTTCCCAGCCTCAGGGAACTCCTGTTAGTTTTCAGTTTCAAGAAAACATGATCACCCACTTTGAATTCTCGGTGGGTTCTGTTCTTATCAACATAACTTTTATGCCTGTCCTAGGCAACTTAAAAATTCTATTTAATTTTTATCATTTGGTCCTCCATCTCCTTGAACAAATCTGGCCCAACTACTGTGTTGTCAGCTGGATTATCCCAACTCACTAGAGTGTTGCACTTTCTTCCATAAAGTGCTTCAAATGGGCTCATCTTCAACGATGCATGATACCCACTATTGTAGGCGAATTCTACCAAATGAAGGTAGTCTTCCCATATTGATGGTTTGTCCATCACGTACATTGATGGTAGTCTTCTATTACTCTATTCACCCTCTCTGTCTGTCCATCAGACTCAGGATGATATGTTGCACTAAAATTCAGATTCATTCTGAATCCTTTGAATAGTCCTTTCCAGAAATTCGAGGTGAATTTCGGGTCCCTATCAGACACAATCGTTTTAGGAATTCCATGCAAGCGTGCCACTTATTTTAAGAAGATATCAACAACATCTGCTGCCTTGTGAGTGGTTTTCAGTGGAATAAAATGAGCAACTTTTGTAAGCTTGTCCACCACAACCATGATTGAATCATGCTGCTTTCTTGTTCTGGGCAATCCTGTAATAAAATCCATGGTCACCACTTCCCACTTCCATTCAGGAATGGGCAAAGGTTGCAACAACCATGCTGGGTGCTTATGCTCAACTTTAACTTTCTGTCACTCCATACATTTGGCGATGTATTCAATGATCTCTCTCTTCATAACCGACCAAAAGTAATGGATTTTGACTGCTGCCACAGTCTTCTGATATCCAGGGTGTCCAGCATAAGTCACGTTATGCATTTCTTTTAGAATCACAAGTTTCAATTCCTGGACATTGGGTATATACATTCTGTTTTTATACAGGTGTAATTTCCCTCTTTCTGTGGTCTCTCACGTTGTTGTAGCTTTGCTACTAAGTCTCTGTACTGCAAATCAACATTTGCAGCTTCCAAAATTCTACCCTTGATATCAGTCCTATACATGCTAATGGCTGTAGCATGTAATTCATGCACTTTTCTGCTGAGTGCATCAACCACCTTGTTTTCCTTCCCCTTGATATACTTGATATCAAAGTCGTATTCACACAGAAACTCCAACCACCTGCTTTGCCTAGCATTTAAGGTTGGATGATCAAACAAATATTTCAGACCGTTATGGTCTGTTTTGAGTTCAAACCTCCTTCCCATGAGGTAATGCCTCCATTTTCTCAGAGTGTGAATGATTGCTGCCAACTCCAAATCATGGGTTGCATAATTCTTTTGATGCTCTTTCAGCTTCCTGGACTCATAATAGATTAAAAATCCATTCTGGTTGAGAACTACTCCCAACCCTTCCTTACATGCATCTGTGCACACCACAAAATCCATATTTGGATCTGCAATCCTCAAGATTGGAGCGTTGGTTAACAACTACTTCAATCACTGGAAACTGTTCTCACACTCTTCAATCCATTGAAACCTTTTCTCCTTCCTTTGCAAGGAAGTGATAGGGTGAGCTCTCTTTGAGAACCCTGCAATAAACCTTCTGTAATAGCCTGCCAGACCCATAAAGGATCTAAATTCCACCACATTCCTTGGCGCTGACCATTCTCGGATGGCCTCAACCTTCTCAGGATCCATGATGATCCCTTCCTCTGAAATAATGTGCCCCAAGTAATGGATATGCCTTTGGTAAAATGAGCATTTGCTCAATTTAGCATACAGTTAGTGTCCTCTCAACACTTGCAACACCAGCATCAGGTGTTGTTCATTCTCTTCCTCTGACTTGGAATACATCAAGATGTCATCCAGGAAGACTATGACAAACTTGTCTAAATAGTCCTTGAATACACCATTCATCAAGCACATAAAAACAACAGGCTCATTTGACAGTCCAAACGACACCACTGTGAACTCGTAATGACTGTACCTTGTTCTAAAGGTGGTCTTGTTGATGTCCTCATCCTTTATTCTTACCTGGTGATATCCTGATTTGAGATCTATCTTCGAAAATATTTTCGCACCTTTGAACTGATCGAAAAGATCTTCGATCCTCGGTAGAGGATACTTGTTCTTGACAATTACTTTGTTCAACTGTCTGAAATCAATGCACAGCCTCAATGTCCCATCCTTCTTCTTCACGAATAGGACCGGGGCACCCCAAGGTGACACGCTGGGGAAAATGTACCCCTTCTTTAGAAGCTCTTCAAGCTGCAATTGCAACACTTTCAACTCTGGCGTACTCATTCTATAAGGAGCTTTCAAAACTGGAGCTGCTCCAGGCATCAAATTTATAGAAAAATCGATGTCTCTCTTCGGAGGTAGTCTAGGTACCTCCTGAAATACGTCTTTGAACTCTATGAGTACCTCATGGTCTCCAATCCTCGAGACTTCATCTCTGGATGCTTCCTCCACATGGGCTGCAAATAATTGACAGCCTTTTCTATAGCACTTCTTCAGCTGCATGGCTAAGATTTCTCTAACAACCACAGCTCTAGGAATCCCTTGGACTGTTTTCCAATTCCCCTCCTCATCCAGGCATGTAAAACTCTTGTTACGATAGTCCAGGAGGGCATGGTGCTGGTCCAACCAGTCCATTCCAATTAAACAGTCATAAGATCCTAAAGGCAAAATATTCAATTCAGCCTTCGTGCTTAGTCCTTTCATGTACATAGGACATGACTTCACCAACTCAACGACTTTCCTCTTGGTTCCTGTAGACAACTACACTAACCAAGACTCTTCATGTTTTATTCTTGATAAATGCAAAATTTCCACCACCCTAGGATCTACATAACTATGGCTAGCCCCTGAATCAATTAAAATACTAAATGGTCGGTTGTTAATCATACCTTCCACTTCAATCACGTGCGATTGAAATTCAGCTTGTTTGTTGTCCAGGGCTGAGTAGATCCTTGGCATTCTACTGCCCATGTCCTCCACTATTTCAGTTTTTTGAACAATATGGACAACTCTTGCTTTGCCATTTTTATGGGGACAATCCCTGTACTTGTGGTTCCCTTTACAGCCCCAACATTGAATGGGCGTCTGTCTCTGCCTTTGTTCCCCCACTTCAGCCATTCTCGGCTCTCTAAACGATGGATGTCCTTGAGGATTATTTTTGAAAAAGGAAGGTTTGTTTCCCTTCTGCCTCTGTTCCTTCTTAAACTTCCTCTGGTCATCCCAAGCCTTTCGAAAGGTAGGCTTTTCTCTTTTTTGTTCATATAAGCATTTATCCCTTCTTATTGTTTCTTCCATAGTCTTAGGATCATCATACTGAATCTTGTGACCAATGGCAGGTGGCAGTCCACTCAGATACCTCTGAATCTTGACAGCCTCATCTTTGATGAATGGAACATACTTCAGTAGTTCCAGGAAACTTCGTTCGTATTCATCAATGGTCATGCTGCCTAGCTTGAGTTCGAAGAACTCCTTCATCTTTCTGTCATAGTATCTTTTAGTCAGGCATTTCTTCTAGAAATACCTCTTGAACTCCTTCCAAGTGATATCTTTCTCACTAATGTGCTGCACCTGCACAAACTGATCCCACCACATGGATGCTTTTCCTTTCAATTGATACATCGCAATTATTCCTTCTGCATGAGAGGAAAATTTTTGAAGTTGGAAATATTTCCTCATGCCAAGCAACCATGTTTCGGCATCTTCCTCCTTCTTATGTTATCCATCAAATGTAGGAGGCTTAATCTTATTCATCTCCCCTTTGAATTCATCCATCCTAGATCTCCTGTGCTTTCTGGTAGGAGATGGGCTTGAACTATTGTGTGCTTCCTTACAGGAATGTTTTGGGGAGTGACGATGATGTCTACTACCACTCCTCGATCTTCTTTTTCTCTGAGGGGTCCTGACACTTCTTGATCTTATTTTGCTCTCAGGGGTCCTGCGACTCTCTGTCTTGCTTGAGTCACTCCCCTTCTCCAATTTCCTTTCTATTCTTTCCAGGCTCTTCAACATCTTTAAGTTGAATTCACCCTGCTGATCCCTGACCCTCATGAGCTTTCGGCTATCATCTCGGCGAGCCTGGGCATCCTTCTACAATCCTTCAATGATTTTCATTATATGCCCTTCCTTATCCAATTCTCTTATATTCCCATTGGAGTTCAATCCTTTGACTCCCATGTTGAAATTCCTTCCTACCCTTTTGTCCTCTGTTTTAGAGGCAATCTGCACCTCTTCCAATTCCATACTCGGCGTCGTTTTTCGACTGTCCTAACACTCGTTGAACTCTGCACACACAACGTGCAGTCAACTGAATTTTTTCAGGCCTTAAACCCTTAACAAAATCACAATATTCATAAACCAACGTGAGTGAGAAAACGTTTTGACTTCACAAAGTTTTCTGAGCTTTGACGGCTCTGTGAATTTCGGGACTTTGGGACTTCGGGTTTTGGGGTTTTGGTCCACGAGGCTCTCACACTCGCTTTCGAGACTTTTGGCTTCGGGGTCTCGGTCCATGAGACTCACACTCGCTTTCAGGGCTTCTGGCTTCAGGGTCTCGGTCCACGAGACTCTCATACTTGCTTTCAGGTTTTGGGGTTTTGGTCTACAAGGATCCAATAGTTAAATCCTCGACGGTTCTTATGTCCTTTGAAAATTTTGGGATTTCGGGACTTCGGGGTTTTGGTCCCCGAAGGTTCTCGCACTCGCTTCCCTCTCCAACTCCCAACTCCCGAACTTCCAACCTCTCTCCCCCTGTGCCCACAGTACAACTGTTGCCCTTAACCATGGTGGTGCGTGGCACATTCAGGAGGGTCCACGTCACCCTCGGTGATGTCATCGTGTCCCACCACTCTCGCTTTTCTTCTCAACCCACTGGCACATGGTACACACCCATGTATCCATGTCCATTCCAAGTGAAATCCAACGGTTAGACTTCTCTCAGATCTACTGCGTAGATCGTTTCGGCGTTTCAAGGTTTCTGGCATCGAGAGTTCGTGCATCTTCACCTATCGAACTTTCGTTTGCCGAAAGTACGAAATTACTGTCTACTTTTCCACTTGATCTAATGGTCAAGTTCCTCTCTTATCATCTACGATGTAGATCGTTTCGGAATTTGGGGTTTCGCTATTTCGCAACTTGAGAAAACAAGGTTCTTCCCCTTTGGTTTCCCGGGTGCCGAAACGTTGTCCGACAGCCACGTGTCCCCCCCGACGGATGGTCCTGACGAATTCAGGATTTCACGTATCACGATTTTCACGTTCCTGTGCATCTCAAAAGGGTTTTTAAACCCTGCGCACGTTTTCCAGATCTGACGGTCACGAGGGTTCTCCTTTTTTCGAACAGATCCTACGGCTCCAACACTTCTGGTGTGGAGTTCTCTCTCTCCCTATGGCCATATACCACACCGACTGTAGTTTTATAGCACCGCTACACCTCCTGAGCTTGGTAACATAGTCAAGTAACTCCTTGAAACTCAGGAGCATTCAAAGGTCCGAAATTGGTCCTCTAGACACAATTTCTCCTCAAACCCTCGGTCCAAAGACCACTCAACTGGCCCATCTAGGCTTAGCGTCGAAACCTTGGCTCTGATACCATTCTGTAACACTCTTTCATTTTGTAACGCTTTGATACCATTATGTAATGCCCCCATTCCGGGCCAGGCAGGCACTACTTCGTGGAACAACAACATTCTCATAGTTAATTAATAACATAAGACATGCATTTAAGCAAATGAAACACATTTAAATTCAGAGTAACCATAAGAATTGCTACTATTATAAATAATCAATGGATTTAACATTACTTCGTATGCACAACATAATACATGATAAATATAAATACACAAACATGCAGAAACATAATTATAACATCATCTGGTACTTCTCTTTGAAACGGTGGTAATTCCACCAACCAGGTGCAGGCCTTCCACGAAACTCCCAGCCTTAGACCACACTTCTCATCAAGCTCAGCAGTGGGTCACCCCCGAGATGGGACTAAGCTCCATCCTAAGGCAAGGAATCCTAGGCTAGGCTGAGGTTACATGGAAAAACATCACAGAATGACTGGAAGGATTTTTCCCAGGATGCCATCTTATGCCCACTACTCCCAGAATCTCATTCCCAACATGCCTGTTCCACCCGGGAGTATACACCTTCACAAGCACAGTTCATCGGTGCTACATCTCCCTCTTTGGGTCTCAAAAACAGGCCAGATCAGGAAGTCTCAGAGCCCGAAGCTGGTGTTGGACACTCTCTGGAAGAAACCACTTCCCAACAAACTCTCTCACCTGGAGAGAGTTTCTCATAGGCCTGACAACCTGCCTCTTCCAACAACAATCACCTCCCTCACCTAGAGAGATGTTACACACAACCTCAGCACAGACTTACACTGGCCAGTAATCCACGTGCAGTCCAGCACTGCGTGGCCACAACAACTAACTGGGAAAACATACATGAGCTTCTCAAACAGGCTCAACAATCATGAAATAGACTCACGGTTTTGGTTTCGGGAAAGCACAAGGTGTACGAAGATCCCACGCACAGGCTCAAACTGTTCAAACAGAGGATGTACTAGCTATCTCAGAAATCAACACAAGATTTTCGGCTTTCAGGGATGCACCACGGTATTCTTGCAGAGGTCAGACCGTTCACATTCAGACGGTTGAGTGGAATGGAGGCGGAACCCCCATCACAGCTCATCTCAGCCATTTTATTTGCATGCACCTAGGTTGACACTTGTCACCCATGCAACTGCATGCATTCCTTCAGCATGCATTCCTTCCATTTGGAAGTTGCTTGTCTTTCCAAAAGAACTTAGGATAAAACATAATATTACATGTCTTTTGGAATAATATTTTAATATTATTCCCTAAGGACTTAAGCCCCTAGGCTTAGCCCCCCTAGGCTCAACACTTATCCCCTCTTCCCACCTTCCAGCCCCTAATCCCTTGCCCACTCTATGGAAGCTTAGTCCCCCATCACTCATTCATCATGGTCGGTCTGCACGCGGCGATGTTTATATTTTTATTAATAATGTGCATAGAAACATGTACAAAATCAGGCTCTTGGCCTTCAACACTTAGGCACTCTGGCCTAACAATCACATAATCCCACCAGCTTATATTAACTTGGCTCACCATCCTATAAAAACACAATTACAATTCATTTCACAAATATGATTTACAACAGGGCTCGGCCTTGGGGACATTACACTGTGGGATGATCCGAGGGTTCAAGCAACAACAACTTAGATAGGGATATCCTAAAGTCTTCATGCTTGACCAACTCTGACAGGGGAACAAGAATCCTAATCTTTTGAATTTCATGCTCAAGGCTAAAGGAGGAAGAAGGCCTCACAATTTCTCTCATTTATGGGATAGGGCCTTTAGCTATTGGCGAGGGACTCTGAGTTTTCTTTTCTTTGTTGTTGTTTGCTGCATCTTTGGCAGGTTTATCTTCTTTGGAAGGTTTATCAAGGATTTTAGACTTCTCTTCTTTCTACTTTGACCTAAGGTTATATTTATTGGGTCTGCTATTGGATTTCCCCCCTTACTCAGCTCATTTATTTGGCTGTCTAAGAGAGACTCCTCATATGAATATTGAGTCAAGTGAGGGAATGGGGAGGTGTCTCCAAGACAATGGATTTTAGGATCTAACTCTTCCTCCTCTAGTTCTTCATCATCAACAAGGTTATTTTGAAGAGGGGTTTGGATATTTTGATCATCCCTATCTTTGATTATGGGTTCTCTTGGGAGAATCTGAGGGGAAATATTAATTTGTCTTCTGAAATGGCCTTTGTTATCAACATTTTGGGCACTTTTATAACCTTGCTTCCCTTCGAATTTCATCTTCTCCATTTATGCAAACAGGGACTTCACCATCTTGGTTAATTCATCTACTTGAGGGTGAGATGCAGGAGAACCATAGGTTGAGGCCTTAGATCTCCCTCTTCCTCTGTCTCTGTTAGCTTTGTTCCTAAGTCTATCAACTGCCAACACATTGGACTCTACTTCCAAGGCTACATCTTGCATGTGATCCAAGGAAGTAGCTCTTCTCTCTCTTAATAGGAGGCAGAAATCAAGGTCAAAAGCACTAGCATAAGTAATTTTGGTGGAGGCTTCTGTAGGTTTTATCTTAGTAGAGATCTTATTGTACATTTTGTTCAACTTTTTGGAGAAATCAGAGATAGATTCTCCCTCCTTTCTCTTCAGGGACCCAAACTCTGTGATGTAATACATAAAATCCTTTTTATCCCCCCAATGCCTCAAGAAAACATCATCTAGAGCTTCAATCCTAGCAATAGATCCAGGGGTCAAACCCCTAAACCACTTCCTAACCTCACCATCAAGGTTTTGGATAAAGACTCTCATCCAGACATCTTCATTTTCAATATTTAGATTGTCTACACAATTGTAGAAGGCAACGAGGTGCTCTTCAACAATTATGTCCTCTTCTCCAGTGAACTTAGGCATATATTTTAGGAAATCTCCAATAGGGAGAGCATTCATTGGATGAGGTAGGACTAGGGGGGCATATCTTGCAACCACTATGGCATCCATTCTATTTCTAGGAGGATTGACACCTACCATAGGGATAATGGGTGGAGGAGAAGGGGTTTGGATAGGGGAGACTGGAACTGAGCTCCCAAGAGGAAGAGGAAATAACAGAGGATTTGGAGAAAACGTTAAAGGGCTTGAGGGAACAGAGGTTTCCCTCTCTGTAAAACCAATAACTCTAACAGGAGGAGGAGTGGTAAAGCCCGAGGTAGGAAAATCTTTTGAGGCACTGGGTCTAAACCACGGTACAATTTTAGGAGAGAGAGGAGTGACAAGGATTTCTCCCTCCAATCCCAGACCAGGAGGGGGAAACTCAATAGGAACACTCCCAAAATTTAAAGTTCGAGAAACTCCAGCAAAAGGTATAACAGTAGAATGAGATGCAGAAATTAGAGTTCCTATAGGAAGATATTGAAAATCATCAGAAATACCTAGTTCAGTAGAAGAGGTACCTCCATGAAGGGCCTTTCCCTTTTTGATAATTTTATCTGGGTCAACTTCAGGTGTAGTTAAAGGCAGCTGTAGACTAGACCTTGTATGTCTGCTTCTGGAAGCCACAATTGGAATAGTGGAGTTGCCAGTGGATTCGCCTTAATGGAGTCACCGGGTGCAGAGTTGCAATCTTTGATGTACCAAGTTATGATGCACCTTCATAAATAGTAAGATTTGTCATTCAATCCCAGGAATATCTTCAATTTCGTCCCCGACAATGATGCCAAAAATGTTAGCACTAGAATTCACCTCTGGATTGCTGCAGACGTAAGCCCAATGCCCATCAGTTTATATGTCACAATGAATAATTTTAGAGGAGGTTTGATGGATGCAGTCTCAGGATTATATCTCTCTAGCTCAGAAAACTGGGTTGGTGTGCATATACAAATGAGGTCTTGATTTAACTTTAGTCAGTAAGTTGGCATAGTGGTGAGTAGGCAGAAGAACATGAGGATAAATGGTGAAGGCCTACGATGGACATCCAGTCTTCTAGCAACCTATAGAGGAAAAGTTTCAGATATAAGATCCTCTTAGATCTGAAAACTTCAAGAAACTAAAAACATTGTGACAATACTGCAATCAAACCTACATTACATTACAATAAAAACACTTGAATGGATCATCCATGCCCAAGATTTCAGAGTCAGAGGCAAAATAAATGAAGGAGAAACTGACTGCCATTAAAAAAGAAGTCTTAAGTGATAATACACAACCAAAGAACCAGAGGCCTCATCAAAACTTTACAATCGGGAGAGTAGCTCTACCATCGACACTAACAAAATATGAGAACGACTACTATATACTCAGAGAAAAAATGCAACAACAAGATCAAGTCATTACATTGAAGGCGTTACGTCTGCATGCTTCTTGGCATACTGTGCATGCAGTCTCTGGTCAGTTGTGAACTTCAGTCAGACACAATCGCGTTCCAGAACGGGCCTGGAAATGAGTTGAACAACTGACATTCCTTTCTCGGAGTTTCCATTTATGGTGGAAACGATGCCCAACCACCACCAACTGCTTCAATAACTGCTTCATTGGGATCAGGGAAGGCCCCAGTCAACTCCACACCTGTAAGACGTGGAGGCCTTCGCATTCTGCCATCTCGATCTACTTAGAGAGTTCATGGTGATATTAGCGGGCAGATGTGGAGGCTGACGCGATGACTGCAACAATCGGCACGAAGCGATGAATGGACGGTGACCAGGTGGGGGAAATTTGGCATTCTCGATGTGGAGATGAGATGAGGGGTGGACATGTGGACAAACTTGGTAGAGGGAAGGCGATCAGGAAAGCACGGGATTAAAAAATCATGGGCGTTGAGGTGTGATAGGACGAAGGCGAAGTGTCATGGGATGATGATGTGGAGGTCGAGGAGAGACTATGGGGGTAGGCACAGTGGGGGAAATCCGTTGAGGTGGAGGTGAGAGGAAGTACGAGGGGAGGACACCTGGCAAGAGATGGTTGGCAGAAGTGAAATGGGATATGACATGGAGGTGAGTGGACACCAGGTGTGTGGTAACGGGAGGTGGAAGGGCAATGGGAAATGTGATAGGCAGAGGTGAGAGACGGAGTGGGAGATAGATGTTAGCGGGAGGCGAGAGCGGTAAGAGAGGGTGGTAAGCGGTCTACTCAAAAGGGGTAGGCAACGGTAATAGGTTTTAGGTGGGGGGTCCGAGGTAAGGAGAGGGCGACACGTTAGTGGGGGTCCCGCACTCCAAAACCACCAACTTGGACCCCCCCGCCTTCGTTAATGGCATAACATCGGGGGGGGTATGATATGGATCCTGCGCCGTAGATCTGAGTGCGTAGATCTCAGCCACCTAGATCCATGCACTGCTTAGAATTACACGCCTATGCACACAAAACTTAGGATAAGTGGGATTTTGTGGGTTTTTAGCTCGCTTCTTGCCCTTTGTTCGCCAAAGGGGTCCATTTCTTAAGAAAACACCCCCCTTACAAATAAATGTGATAACAAGCCCCATCTTCACTTGATTCATTCCTAAGAGTACCTCCCAAAATGAGAAATCAAAGTCTTATTTTTTAGATCCGCAACATATAGATTTAGGATGGAAATAATACACTGCAAATGTTACACAAATGAAGACAAAGCAAAATAAATTTTCTCATTTGAAGCTACTACTGGAAATCCCTTCAACTCATCCCAAGACATGACTCTCCAATTTATTTCCAAACCTTAGCTAGGGCATCTACCATCAATAACAAACCTTAAATATAAATATGAAATCCTAGCAAGGCATGTGGCCAAGCTATCTAGCCACACCAAAGGATCCACAACAAGCTAACATCTACACCGAGAATTCCACCCTTGGATCTCCCACTTACATCACATAATTTATCAAGGATAATCCCCAATTGTACATCACACAAATTCCACTTGCATCCAAGCACTACAAATATTTATCTAGGGTTTCATCCCACAAACCCTAGGTCTAGTTCACACCAATAATTCAAGACAAACCTTATCACTCCAAGTCTTCTATAGGGTTACTTCACACAACCCTTGAGTCTTCCAACTCTTATATCACACAAGCAAAAAGACTCCCAAACAATTACATCAATATTATAGGTACATACTTGAATAGTTCATAATAAAAGGTTCTCTCTTTCCTTTTTATAAGATAGGTGGGGAAGGCCAACATTAGAAAAATGGACTAGGTCCACAAAAACATACTCTAAGTCACTAGAATAGATCCACAAATGGATCGCTCTTCTACCAATAGAGTACACATGTCGGTATTTGATTGGGAACCACTTCCCAAGTGGAGTACTCTCCAAGTTAAGCCTCCACATGACAAACACTCTTCATCACAAGGCTACATACTCTTCAATATGGGATCCCAAGCTCAACTCTCCTCCTCCATATGCATCTAATGTGGTCCACAAAAACCCTCTAGTGGAGCACCCTCCAAGCAATATTGCCTCAAGCCAAGCACTCTACCTCCACTTGTGTGCCACATGGTCCCGATGCACCTAGGGCCAAGCACCCTTACTTCTCATGCCTAACATTCCTCATGATAAGATAACTCAACCTTGTTTCCAAGAATCCATCCTCCTCAACATGCATCCATATAGAATATGGAAACTTCCATATAAGATAACTAACTAGACAAGAAGTGTGCCTCCTTTAGCACATATCAGAAGGAAAAGCATCAACTATAGAAATATTTTCAAATGTTAATCAAATAAAATAGACTAAAATACAACAAGGAAACATGGTTTCACCATGCACCCTACATTGAATGAATTGCACCTATAGAATGTTGTAAACAATTTTTGAGAAACCAAAAAGCTAACACTCCCTTTTTAAGAGGAAAGTGTTTTCTCCAATACTAATCGTCTCCCTATGAATCTAAATTGAACCTACCTTCTGCAAATATGATTCTTTTGTAGTGTCAGAAGAAATAATTGATCCCCCCAAAGGTTCTTCAACAACCCAAGATGTTATCCCAATATCTTGAACATCCCCTATGCTAGGGTATTGACCACATGATATTTTGAAGGAACATAACCCTATACCATCAAAAATTGTCAAAATCCATCATCTCTGAAGTCAACTTCATGAGCCATAATCTTCTCACACCACATCATAATTTATTCACCATTCTCTGCAAAGATACTCCCATCTATACACAGGACCAAGAAAAGTGGAAGGAACCAAATATAAAAATATCCACAAGTTTGATACATCTTGAAATAACAAGGTCACGATACAAACATAACCCAAACAATGTTTCCAACAAAATATAAACATGGGTATCTCACACGTGCACTTCTAAAACTCCCGCAACTGGAATAAAAAAAAAAACAAAACAAAAAAAAAAACCCATCAACAAGGTCATCCCTCTTTTTGAGAAAATCCATCAACCCCATCCTTTTACTCCTCAATAATCCTATTAATTGCAAGTATGGAATCAAATCACGATTCCATGATAGATTTTGAAACCTATATCCTTGGCATCCTACCATACATGCTCTACATATGCCTCCTCAAAGCCAAAAGGCTCACCCAACTTCTCACTCACATGCAAAAGATCCACAAGATCAACAAGTAAATTTTCAAGGCCATCGTCATGCACACCTCTAGCCAAGTCCTTTGATTTCTAAACTACAATTACTAAAAATGAATTGTTGTCCTTCAAATGTATTTTTACATTGAAATTATTTCATACAAGAAACTAAAAGAAGATTCTTCTCCAAACTAGTGACAAATTGTTAAACTACGCAAAATGGATATAAGCGTGAGTTTGCAATTTCATTAATTTGATACAGATATAAATACATGAGATTGAAATTTGGATTCATCTTCTGAGAGGTATCTTGGACTCTCGATGATTGTTCATTTCATATTCCTTCACGTTAGTAACCCTGACGGATTACATTTCGAAGATTCCCATCCTTAATTCGAAGGGGTGTATGTGAGTCTAAGAAGAGAGATAAAATATGGAAGTGGATAGTTGTCAATGGATAAATGTGTTCTCTAAATCTGGTGGATTTGGGATGACCACAAACCAAATGGCTAGTAGAAGCTAATGTCTTCTACTAAATTATGGTGGTGGTTTAAGGAAGACCACAAACCTAGAACTTGGCTCAAAGGCTCAATGGTTCTTGGAGAATTTACTAAGTTAGCTAGAAGCATCTACTGATTGGAATTTCTATTGAATGTTGGTTTAAATATGACCATAAATTGTTCTCTATAAAAAGTGGTAAGTCTTGTACTAAATGGAGGTTTAAAGAAAACCACAAATCATTGTCTAGTAGAAGTTGTAAGTCTTGTACTAAGTGGTGGTTTAAGGAAAATCRCAAAACAATTTGGTGGTAAATCATGCTCACTTGTTACTTATCGATTGATAGGACTTYAAAACTTAAATCCTAACTATCAATCACTGATGTTGTTCCCCCATGTYAGGTACAAGATGAGAAGTTGCAAATCTTTCCACTACAAGATGTGTCAATACTCGAGAATGCATTCTTCGGTATGATTGATATATCTTCTTGATTGTTGATGACCATTTCCAAGAATTCATCCACCCATAGTGGTTCTTTACTCTCATAGGTGTCTTGCATTTACAACATCTGTCTGAAGTATGGTTGTGCTTTCCACAATGCTCTCAAGGATTAAGATAAAAACATTGATCTTCCATGTGTCCAACTCCATGAAAATGTTCACATTTCAGAATATGTTCTTGAACTAGAGCAGGTGAATATGCGCCTTCTCGTAGAAATATATCACTTTGGAACTAGATCGGTTCGGTATAACCTGAAATATGAAAGGCAACTTCCTTTTCATATTCAATACTTTTTTAATGCTTACTATATCTGATTTCTTCCCAAAGTTTGATGATTGGCTTGGAAAGAGAAAGATGAACTTCATCTCCACTTGAATTTGGAGCTAGCTCACTGAGATTCTCCTGCACTGGTTGTTGATCAAGATCAAAATCATCTTCTTCTTCTTTGAAAAGAGGGTTTTTATGAGTTTGAAGCATTTCTACTTTGGCTTGCGAAACTTGCAAACAAGTTAGAACATATTGCATAGTGGATTTGTTAGTTGTGACCATACTGTTGTTAGTTGAGAGTGTTAGAGTGTTCATTAACTCTAAAAAATCATAATTTTGATCCATATATATAGACTTAGACAATTCAAACTCAACAATGAGGGGTGTTGGCTTCTATTGAAAATGCACCCATTTACAGAAAAAACACTGGTATACTTGAAAATTAATGAGGTGGTTGGATGTTGTATGATATTTAGCGACCTCAATAAAAGTATGGCAACGAATCCCAATGGAAGAATCATAACGCCGAAAGCTAAATAAAACCTTAGTTTCAATCCTTCAATTTCCTCTAAGTTTTCCTCAAATCGACCCAAGGAAACCATAACATCTGTGAATTTAAAAGAAACCCTAATAATTAAGCAGACGTGATAAGCAAATCACAATGGCTCTGGATGAGCAGATGAACAAACTCTTTAGAATCTGACCAACCATTCTTCATATGATTAATGAAAAATATTATCTCATGGGAGACTTCGAGATCAACATGACCAAAGAGAATATCATCGATAAGTTTGGAGAGCTCCCAAAGAAATAAGATCTTGTTATCAATAAATCCAAGCATAACAAAGCCATGCACAACATCCTTCTGAACATATATTTGGCCTCTTTGGTACCAGCCAAGGTGGGAGTGAAGGCCAGTTTTAAGCATGATGAATAAGGTGGATTATGTAGATCTTGTACCTACAAACTTCATGCTGAGTGGGTGGATGTCAGTCAAATGTTACAAGAAAATGCCATAGAATATCTGGAAACTGGAGAGCTATGGTTTTGAGTGCGAAAAATATTGCTAAGAATGTTGTTGGAGTTAATTTCTTGTCCATTATAACGGATGATAATGATGAGGATGATTTGCAAATGGTGTTGCAGATAGATTTTTTGAATGCTCGATGCACATTGACTATCTTTTTCTCATTTTCCTTCAAAGTATCCTGCAAATGGTCAACCTTGCGATTTGTAACTTCAATTTTTTAGAGCATTTGATTTCATCTTTCTTCATTCTTTCAATGATCTAACGAAGTGCACCTTGTATTTCCAATCTTTGCTCTTTCAAAGAATCAACTATCTTATGTTTTTGTGCATGTAATGCTTCGGTCCCTCCACTATCTCAATGTGGAAGAGTTTAGTGTTTAGAATGTAAATTTTCCCATGTCATTCAAGTGAAACAAAAAGAGATTTTGGAGATCGAGCGTTAGAAAAATTCCCGACTTAGTAAAAATTTTGATGTCCTAGTCAGTACTCATTCATTGCCTAGTCAACACCAAGTCATCGCCTAGTCAATTCCCATGTGTCATAATGTAATTGATTTCCACGTGTCTTAATTGGATAGGGTGCCATGTGTTTCAATGTGATAAGAGGAATAAAACTTAGGAAAACATGTTCAGTTTGGAGAGTATGGGAGATGGATGAGAAGGGATATGGAGAGGGGGAATAGGGAATGAGAGGGGATCAAGTTCTGGTGTAGAAATAATACTAAGTATGGTATATGAGATATTCTTGTAATATAGAAATAAGACTATAAAAATAATACTAAGTATGGTATATTAGATGAGAAGAGAAGAAAACAAAGAGACCAAGCATGTACTAGTGTAACAGAGAATAAGTACGAGAATATTAGATGAAAGGAATATGAAAGTATAATAATAGAGGAAAATCAAAGTACCGAGATAGAAATTAGTTGCATTGCACATTGAAGAAGTGATCTTTTATGGGAGATTGGGTAGTTCGACAAAACCATGGATATCTTGGGAATACATACTCATATTTTGATTCTGTAAAATGCATGACGAATATGAGACCGAGGGATCCACCATGAGCTTAAAATATTTCAAAATTTCCTTCTTCTGATATCATTTTTTTTTTATTCCAAAGAGTGGAAAATCGAGGTGACCAATTTTTTGATCAACAACTGGCTCTAAATGTGAAACAGTGACCCAGTGTGGGTTGTTGAGAACACCAGAATCTGAAGACCATCTTCCTTCTCCATTGGTCTATGGAGTCATATTCAAACATCATCTCCATCTAGAAACTACTTTATTATGCAAAAAATTGAATGAAAGAAGCAAAATATGTACATACAAGATCTACCTACCCTAACTTTCTTGGAAGAAAGGGACACTTTTCAAGTGTAAGTAGATTTCCAATGGAGCCATTCAAGCATCCAACTGATCTTTGGAATAAATTTCAGAATTGGGTAACATATCATGGCTTCTATCAAGGAGTGAAAAGCATGCCCAAATTATACCAAAGTAAAACTAAGTTGGATGTGCCCAAAATTTGATTACATTGCTTTGTCAACAATGCTTTGGAGCCATGATTCAATAAAATCAACTCTTGGCGGTTTCTCATGAATGCTGCTATCTTTGGTTGGATGAGAAGTTTCCCATTTGAAAATATTTTCATTTTTTTTTAATCCCCAACCACATCCAAGATTATTGATTTATTGATTATATATTGAAAGCATTCTTCCTTCATGCAATGACCATGTTTTCATGGTGAGGTTTCAAAGACAAATTGTTGCTAAAAATTTGTGGAGAATTGTAAGGTTGTCTTTTGTTTTTCACAAACAATTTCATTATCTTCATAAATAAAACATATCACCCATGGGTCCTCTTGTTGCAAATTCCCTTCTTTTGATTCTTGGAAGATCTATTCTTCGTTAAACTATTCTCTAGATGAACAATCAACTTCATAAAATTTTGATATAAAGTGATGACTTTTACCATTACTTCTATTCATCCAATGTAGACATTCTTCTTGTGGTTTGGTAAAAACTAGTTGTGTCATTTGAAAATCTACTGCAACATTTTCATCATGATTATATTGAATGAAATTCTTGTGTACATCTAACATAGGTTCGTTAAATTCATCTTTAAATTAATTATGATAATTACTCTCAAATTGAGCACATGAGCAGTTGAAATTTCCTTCCAATGGAGCATGTAGAGGATGGTATTCTCCTTAAATTGAAACTTTAGGGTTCTCATTTTCCATTTCAAGAACAAGATCCAAAAAAAAATATTCACATCTTTCATCAAAACTTCTAAATCCATTCCTCCATTGTCCTTGAACAATATTGGGAAGTTTAATAGATTAACACCGATTTCATGAATATTTCTTTCAATGACTTGAGCTCGCTACATTAACTCTTTCCAGTTGCACTTTCCCTCTTGCTTCAATAAAAATCTTAGATTCACAAGCAAGGCATTTTCATAACAACTAAAAATAATGAGATCATTTGGAAACATATCTTGAGGAATCTCACGAAGAACTTTCATAAATATGAAAGTGAAATGTTTTTCTGTCTCTTCCTCGTTCATATGGATTTCAACCAATTTCAAAAAAAGATAATATGGATCTTTCCTTGGGAAATATTTTTTGACAAATAAATTTTCTAATACATCCCAACTAGTGATGGTTTCAGGCAGCAATGAGTAAAATCAATCACTAACATTTCCCTTTAGAGTTAAGATAAATAAATGGCATGCAACATTATTTTCAACCACATTATAAATCTCAAAGAACTATCAAACTTCTATGCATCCTCTAAAGTATTTCCGAAGAACATGGGAAACTTGTCCAGAGAAATATCTAGAGAGGGGTGAATTTCTCCTTTAAAATTGAGTGGACTTTTGTGCAACCATATCTTTCTCTAGGTACCTTCTCCCTTCACTATAACTTGAACAACTTTTGATGGGCTTGATGGGGAAGGAAAAATATCATCACAACATCAAATAAACTCCTTGGAAGAGTCATAATATAGGTCTTCTTGAAATTCTTGAATCTTTTTGGTGGAGTCACCAAGGCATTTTTCTTCAAAATCTAGATTTTCGGTGATGGAGTCACCAAGGAGATCATCCTCCCAAATATTAGATGGTTATTTATTTATATATAAGTTGTCACCACTGATTTGTGACTGAAACTTTAACAATATTTGTTCAAGGCCATTTAATTCTCCTTGAACAAGGTTTTCAAGAACCCAATTCATCTTAAATCAATCTCTAGATATTTTTTCAAAACTTCAACCAGATAGATTCTAGTTTTCCAATAATATTTGATCCTAAAAAGTATCATATTTCTTGAAAATAAATCATTCCCTAGAATGATCGCCAAAAATGTTTATGCTCATATTGGTCAAGATCAAAACAAGAACCTCACGAGGATAAAATCCCCCTGTGTTTTTATAGAGGTGGTACTCCTCTATTAAATTATGAAAGATATATATTGATGTTCTTGGATTGGACAATCAAATAGGATAATTCTAGATAGGAAACCCCAAATATTTATTTCTTTAGTTTATATATAAAATGGTTCTTGATAACTAGATTGCTTCTTAAGTGCAACATTTGCTTGGATGGACCAAGGAACTCTTTAACAATGAAAAAGATGAAGAAAGACTTCAATATCAAAATAAATACATGCTCAACTTCATTATAACATCCTTTTGAAACACATGCAAGTAGGATATGCATCCAATATTTCTCACAAGAAAGAGACTGAAATGGTGTTGGTCATTTAAGAGAAGTTTAAATGAGTATCGCATTCAAAACTGAAAATAATTTGATGGGTATACTCCAAAATCTCATGCTCAGAAATCCCAATATCTGAGAATTCATTAAATTTATACCCCGAAGTAGTTCTCTGTGGAGTTTAATACATAAAATTATTACACAACATTTCAATACACCAATTGACTAATGATCAGAAATGAATCTTTCCAAATGCAATGACTAAACTTCCGTGAAACATTTAGACAATCATGACTTACATTATCAACCACATATATGGCTGTCAAATACTCCTATTGATATATTTGGAAAAAGAGACCTGGAATATTTAAATAAAGACACTCAAAAATCTCAACCTTATACTCAGTTCAGAAATACAAGCATAAAGCCTTGAGAAAAATAGTGTAGAAGAAGAAGAAGAAGAAGAAGAAGAAGAAGAAAAATACAGATATTTATTTGATGATCAGAAACTTGGCTGCATATTGATGGTTGAACCATGCTATCTTGATGATATCAACCCTTTATAATCCAACTTTCTAACCCCCCCTTTGATGGTGCTCTCTCTCTTTTGAAATATGTTCTCGATGCTTCTTGAATTAGTTAGGGTTTTGTCCTTCTAGAAGTTTCCACATGCTTCGTTTTTGTAGTAAATCACTTTAATTAATTCTTTATTGAATTCTCCTTAATGAATTTATGTCATTGAAATTTGTGCCTCCAAGTGGGACCTACTTAATCCTTAAATAAAATTTTATTTAATAAACTTTTATTTCCAAAGTTTAAACTTGATGTCTTAAAAAAGTGGACAGTGTTTTAATTTTTTGAGCATGATAGTTGACCTCTCATCCATGGAAACCATTTTAGAATTAATTTTCATCATTCCATATTTCCAACAAGTCTTCTTGAACGAATTTTAGAGTTCTGTATCTCAAGTTATACGCTCAGGAAGTTGAGGTTCCAAACAAATTTACCAAAAAGTCATGAAAACAAAGTTGACTGTTCTTTCAATTTATGGGATAATTATGACCAAATTTATCCCTTTAAACCTGTCCTATTGTCTTATTTGTCGAATTATGTTTCCAATGAGGTATGGTTTTCCCCAAATGGACATATGGATCTCGAGTTATGGGATTCAAAAGATCATTGCTCAACAATTGTCGATGTAGCTCGTGGATCAATATTAGTTTTTCATTTAATTCCACCCTATTAAATCCCACATGCATTGTGGAGATGAATATTTTAGTGTTTATAATGTAAAGGTTCCCATGTCATTCATGTGAAACAAAAGGAGCTTATGGAGATCAACCCTTAGAAAAATTTATGACTTAGTACACATTTTGATGGCCCAGTCATTGCACATTCATTGCTTAATCAACACCAAGTCACCGCACAGTCAGTGCCCATGTGCCACAATGTAATTGGTTTCCACATGTCTTAATAGCATTGGTTTCCATGTGTCTCAATTAGATAGGGGGGAATTTGTTTCAATGTGATAGGAGGAATAAAACTTAGGAAAACATGTTAAGTTTGGAGAGTATGGGAGATGGACGAGAAGGGAGATGGGGAGGGGGAATAGGGAATGAGAGGGGATCATGTGTAGGGAGTGAGTTAATGAGAGGTGATTGGGATCAGGTGTAGAGAGTGAGTGGATTAGTGAAGTGGAATATAGAAATAATACTAAGTATGGTGGAATGTGGGAATATGACTTAGAATATAGAAATAAGACTCATACTTGGAATATAGAAGCAAGACTAAGTATGGTATAAGAGATATACTTGGAATATATAAATAAGACTAATTATGGTATATGAGTTATACTTTGAATATAGAAATAAGACTAAGTATGGTATATGAGATAAGAAGAGAAGAAAACTAAGAGACCAAGCATGGACTAGTATAAGAGAGACTAGGTACAAGAATATAAGTATGAGAATATTAGATGAAAGGAATATGAAAGTATAATAATAGAGGAAATTGAAAGTACCGAGATAGAAATTAGTTGCGATGCACATAGAAGAAGTGCTCTTTTATGGGAGATTGGGTAGTTGGACAAAACCATGGATATCTTGGGCATACATACTCATATTTTGATTTCGTAAAATGCATGACGAAGATGAGATTGAGAGATACATCATGAACTTATAATCATTCAAAATTTCCTTCTTCTGATATCGATTTTTTCTTTTATTCCAAAGAACAGAAAATCGAGGTGACCAATTTTTTTTATCAACAGGACCCTAATGTTTTTCTTTTTGAATTCGATAATTTACATCATACTTATGGTTATATTGATGATACAAAAAAACTTTGTTTATTTCCTACTACTTTAAAAGTATTTTCTTTAAAATGGTTCGTTAGTTTAGGTGAGAACACTATTTCATATTGGGATACAATGCGTAAAATATTTCTTAAAAAATATCAAGTATATTGCAAGCCTATAGATTCTAAAGAATAAATTTTTAGAATGGCACAAGAAGAAGAAGAAATTTTAGAGGATTACTTAGAGATATTTTTATATAATTTGCAAAAATCTAAACATATCTCTTTGAATTATGATATTATTCACACAATAATTTTAAAAGGAATTCAAGATGAATTTATAGATGTACTTAACCTTCAACTGAATTTGAGATATATTTTATGCCGATCATCTTTTGGGATAGATTTTTAGGAATCATGCATTGTAGAGAGTTTGAAATCTTTATTTTATCCCATATTTCCCGTAAATTATGTATCAGATTCTTGTAATAAAACCATTGAAAGTTATCCCGAGAAAGGTTTAAATACTAATTTTTCTTTAGATGATTGTTAGCAAAAGAAATTAATTCAAATTTTTTAGAAATTTTCCAATGCCTTTTCCTGGAACTATACAAACATGCAAGGTATCCATCAGAATACATGCGCTCATCATATATATACACACAAGAAAATGTTAAACACGTTAGGAAACCCCAGAGAAGAATGAACCCTATTTTAAAGGATATAATAAAAGGGGAACTTAAGAAATTATTGGATTTAGATTTTATTTATCCCATATCAGACAACCAATGGGTTTCACCCTTGGCGATTTTTCCCAAAAGGAACGAAAAGTGGCAAGTATGTGTTGATTATTGAGAATTAAATAAGGCCACCTTAAAATACCATTTTCCTTTACCTTTCATAGATCGAGTCATGGATACTTTAGCAAGAAAGAAATATTTTTATTTTCTTGATGTCTTCAATGACTATAATTAGATAAGAATTGCTCCAAAATATCAAGACAAAATGGCCTTTACATACCCATGGGGAACATATGCCTATAAGGTATTACCTTTTGGACTATGTAATGTGTCCAGGAGTCAAAATATTTCATCGATTTTCGATAGACCATCGATGTCGAAAACAATCCATGTAATTCCATCATAACGAAACAAAAAATAGAGTTATCCTAATGCCGATGAATTCCGAGAACCAAGAAAATCAATCTTAGTCGTCAATCAGGGATAAGGGAAAAACTCGACTGTTGATGTGTTGGCCATGTCACCTTCCGCACTTTCCACATCACATGCCACATAGACTACCCGTACCATCACGATAGCTTACACGTCATCCTTTGAAACTTAGTTTCCACATCGACTTCCACATCATCCTGTACGATAATAAAATCCGAGGTCAGATTTTTTTCCTACCAATAAGAGAAGAGCGGAAGGGTTATAGCAGACCATCGATTTCGATGCACACATCTGCAATCGATGAGTTTTAAACATAACAAATCATGTAATGTACACGTTTGTTCCGACGCTGATACTACAGAGATATCTAAACCATCTATCCTTTTGGGTCAATAAAAAACATCCATTCGTTTAAGGACAGATCTAGCCACTGGACAAGAATTATGTTTAAGATAACTTGTGCATGGGATCACTACTAGGTTTTGAAATGATTCCAGAACTATCAATTCAAAAGGTTAGGGTCACCAATGAACATGGGATGTCAGTTTTCTTTCCGTGTCATTTCCCTCGAAACCTGTGAAACACAAATAGCTTATTTAAGGATCCCTCGCTAAATAGTCATCGACATCGACAAAATGTTGTCAAAGGAAAGTGACACTTAACGAATTCCCTCGATATCTGACACTGTGTGCCAATTAATTCGAAATAGGAAATCATCGATGAACTAGAAACAATGGTCCCCTACATCGTCAAATCCCAATGCATTTAACTCCCAACCGTGACGCATATCTTGTTTGATCAGACATTTGGTGTCTTATTATGTGTAAAAACCTATCGAGCATCGATCATAGGTGTGGGCATAGAAAATGTATGAGCCAACCAATCTAGTTGACGATCGACGAGTTTTTTAGTGTCGGTGCATAAGTGTGAAGGATTTCAAAAACAAACACCGCAAACCTCTGACGACCAATGAATCTGTATCGCAATGAGTGATGTGGTGTGATGATGTGCCTTATTATGGATAATTGACATGGAATCTTATGTGTCTTGTGACATGTCTAAAATGCGGATGTAGACGTTGACATGGAGATTGTATATAGGGTGACATGGTGATTGTATGAATGATGACATGGCAGTGTATGGATGATGACATAACATCCTACATGGCACATGGGATAGACCTTGAGAGATGCATGTCTTCGTTAAATAATGGATAGTTTTGATTGATCAATGATTTGGATTAGACGGTGGATATGCTTCGAAGGTTCATGCATCGATTTGTTTGTCCCCTCTTTGATCAGGGTTTTCCTCCTACATCTGACGCTCACATCGGGTGACACACGAGACTGTGAATACACATGAGTTACCATTGTTTAATGGTTGACATCGATAGTCTGATTGCTTGTCAGGACACAACATCGTCGGGTCAGGCCATTTAGTCTAGTTTAACAATTCATTTCAAACTTGAATTCCCCTTGACCAGATGCCTTCATCTACCCAATTTAAAGAGCATTACATTTTGCAGAATTATGCGTTCTGCCTCATCCCACATGGTTGATCGGTCTTAAAAAAAATTGTTGCTCTTTTAGGGTTTACTTCATGTTTAGGTTGGTTTTCAAACAATTATTAAAGAAAACAATAACATAGGAAAATAAAGAAAAGAAAATCAAATACAAGGTTATAAAGTAACCGAATAAAGAAAAAACAAAAATTCAAGAGTCGAAGGGAATGTGGTACCCAAAATTTTCCAAGAAATTTTAAGGGCGTGTTGAGTGATCAACACAGAGGTTGTCTCTAGTGGAAATGGTAGACCACAAAAGATGTGGACTTTTATATAATTGTGATGAAAAATATTCTCCAAGTCATCGATGTAAATAATATAAATTGTTGCAAATTGATAGGATCACTCAAACCTTGACTGAAGACATAATTATCGAAGAGACATCAGAGTTATAGGTTGAATACATCAACACTCAATATCAGTTGGATATTGAACAACTATTCCCTCATGAAGAACCACTCATCTCCCTACATGTATTATTGAGCATTTTGACTCCACAAACCTTGAAACTCATATGCTACATCAAGCACCAGAAATTCATATTCTGAGTTGACAATTGGAGTACTCACAATTTCATTCATGAGAGAGTGGCAGAAGAAACCCATTGTCTTGTACACATGGTGCACAAATTTCAAATCATGATTGCCAATGGAGGCATGGTGAAATGTGGGGGTAGATGTGAAAATGTCAAACTCCATATGGGAGACTACCAACTCAAAACCCATCTATTTTCCATCGATATGGGTAGTTGTGATATAGTATTGGGGGTAGAATGGATACACATGTTGGTGCTATATTTTTTAGCTCGGGAGGTACTCCGCATGTTTTGTCTTGTATGCGGATGTTACCTTAATATTTGCACTACCAAGCACTTGACTTTGTAATAGTTTTTATAAAGTTGTTTTAAGTGGTTCTTTTAGTAAAGTGACTTTTTAATAAAGTGTACCTTCTATTTTTAAAGTGACTTTATTTTCATAAAACACTTATGTAATAAAGTGAAATTCACTTTAATTTTAAATGAAACATTTTGGAGGGAATGGATCATGACCCTTGATCTTGAAAAAGGCAAGATCTAATCTTGGCCTTTGGATCTAGGGTTGGGAAGGTGAAAATACACTTTTGGGGATAAAAAGTCATTTTCAGATTATAAAAGAATGCATTGGGTAGTGTGCAAGACATGTTGTGAAGCCATCGAGAGGATGTTGAGAGCACATCGGGAGGAGAGTTAGAGAGATTTTTTGAGCATGCTTGAGAGAGGAAAGTGAGCAACAAAGAGGGCACATTTTTTGAGGAAAGTGGGCACGATTCTCGAGAAAAATTTTCTGTGAATTTTTTGCCAAAACACTTTTCTGTTGTGGGAGGCTGTATTGTACGGATTTGTACAGTCTGTACAGTTGTACGGATTTGTCACGAAAATCGAGAAATTTTGGGCATGGATTTTGAGGCAAATTTATGTTTTTTGTTCGTTGTTTTTGGGTCGTAAGTAATAGTCTGTACAACTGACTATGGGCATGGAAAACGAGGCAGAAGAGGCCAGACAATGGTATGGTTTTGGCACATAAAACGAGGTATATTTCTATGGGACAAATTTGGTGCTGTGAGGTATTTTACTTGGCTGGAAATGTAGATTTGTTGTTGTTTTGTACTTTCCTGAAGCATAATAATGAGATTTTCTCTCTCATTGGGTTTCCCCACATTGGGGTTTTCCCTGGCATTTGCCTAAATTTCTGAGTGTTATTGGGTTGTTGTCCACTGTGTTTTTCCGCTGCATATTTTTTCTTAGCAATGTGTATTTCTTCTTATGGAAATTTCTAAATGTGGGTTTTTGCATTTCTGAAGTTTATGAAGAGAATTATCTCTATGTTGCTAAGTGTTTGACTCAGTTTGTTGATTTTAGTCATTAAAAATCTACATGGTATCAGAGCTTGTGCTTTGAAGTTCAGTGGGAAGCATTTTGACACTTGGGACAACAAATGATTTGTTGTTGTATTTTCTTGAAGAAGGCATAAAAGGTTCTTTGTCAAGTGGACAAAGATGACAAGAATGTCGCTCTTGTGGTAAAGGGCAAGAAGAAGGACATGAGCAAGGTGAGATGCTTTGCATGTCACAAGACTGGCCACTACGCTAGTTAGTGTTTGAACAAGAAGGAGAAGAAGTTGGAACCAGAGGTGTCAGCATCAGCAAAGATTGCAAAGTTTGTTGAGAGACACGAGAGGGAGTTTTCTCTCATGACTGGTCCCTTGGGTAGTGGTTGCCTAGTGTTCGAGGACATTGAAGTGTGGTTCATAGACAGTGGAGCTTCTCAACATATGACAAGGATGAGGTAAGTGTTCTTGAGTCTTTAAGAAACAGACTCAGACTGTTGTGTGGGTGTTGGTATCGACCCACAACTTGTAGTGAAGGGGGTTGGAAGTGTTAGATTCCAGCTAGAGTCAGGAGGATTTCTAGAGGTTGCAGGAGTATTGTATGTTCCAGAGAGGATGATTAAATTACTCTCAGTGTCATCTCTGGAGGTTGATAGATTTGGAGTGGCATTTTATTGTGGCCGGGTATGGGAGCTACGTCAGACACAACAGTGATGCTTGGTGTCGGGTATGAGAGGTTGTACAGGTTGTTGGGTAGACCTGTGTTGAGGTCCAGTGGATTTCTGGACTCAGATTATGTGTCGGAGAGTTGGTAGGTAGCATGGGAGAGAGAGTTGATACATGGCACTTAGTCTTCTTTCGAGACGCTCAAAGGACTTAGCAGGCATGGGTCGACATAGTTGGATGCTCAGGACAGTGTGCAGTCTCCTAGGGGCATGTCTTCAGTTCGTGGTACAACAGAGGTAGTAGCAGAGGCTTCCAGTGTAGTGGGAGTAGTGGCTTCATGTTTAGAGGGAGCAGAGACTTCTAGTACAGAGGGAGCAGCTATGGCAACTGATGAGATGGAGACAGATTTCGGTGGTGATACCAGAAGTACCTCCCTCGCTAAGAGGGAGTGATAGATTTTTTAGCACGGAAGGTACTCCGCATGTTTTGTCTTGTATGCGGATGTTACTTTAATATTTTCACTACCAAACACTTGACTTTGTAATAGTTTTTATAAAGTTGTTTTAAGTGGTTCTTCTAGTAAAGTGACTTTTTAATAAAGTGTACCTTCTATTTTTAAAGTGACTTTATTTTCATAAAGCACTTATGTAATAAAGAGAAATTCACTTTAATTTTAAATGAGACATTTTGGAGGGAATGGATCATGGCCCTTGATTTTGAAAAATGAAAGATCTAATCTTGGCCTTTGGATCTAGGGTTGGGAAGGTGAAAAGACACTTTTTGGGGGAAAAATTCATTTTCAGATTATAAAAGAATGTATTCGGTAGTGTGCAAGACATGTTGTGAAGACATCGGGAGGATGTTGAGAGAACATCGGGAGGAGAGTTAGAGAGATTTTCTTAGCATGCTTGAGAGAGGAAAGTGAGAAACAAAGAGGACACATTTTTCAAGGAAAGTGGGAACAATTCCCGAGAAACTTTTTCTGTGAATTTTTGGTCGAAATATTTTTCTGCTATGGGAGGTCGTACAATACGGATCCGTACAGTCCGTACAATCGTACGGATTTGGCACGAAAATCGAGAAATTTTGGGCATGAATTTCAAGGCAGATTTATGTTTTTTGTTCGTTGTTTTTGGTTCGTACAGAACAGTCCGTACAACTAACTGTGGGCACATAAAATGAGGCGGAGGAGGTTGGAACAATGGTATGGTTTTGGCATTGAAAATGAGGCAGATTTTTGTGAGACAGATTTGGAGCTGTGAGGTATTTTCCTTGGCTGGAAATGTAGATTTGTTGTTGTTTTGTACTTTCCTAAAGCATAATAATAAGATTCTCTCTCTCATTGGGTTTCCCCTCATTGGGGTTTTCCCTGGCATTTGCCTAAATTTCTGAGTGTTATTGGGTTGTTGTCCACTGTGTTTTTCTGCTGCATATTTTTACTTAGCAATGTGTATTTCTTCTTATGGAAATTTTTGAATGTGGGTTTTTGCATTTATGAAGTTTGTGAAGACAATTATCTCTATGTTGCTAAGTGTTTGACATAATTTGAGTTTGCTGATTTTAGTCGTTAAAAATCTACATGGTATTAGAGCTTGTGCTTTGAAGTTCAGTGGGCAACATTTTGTCACTTGGGGCAGCAAGTGATTTGTTGTTGTATTTGTTTAAGAAGGCATAAAAGGTTCTTTGTCCGGTAGACAAAGATGACAAGAATGTTGCTCTTGTGGTAAAGGGAAAGAAGAAGGACATGAGAAAGGTGATATGCTTTGCATGTCACAAGACTGGCCACTACACTAGTCAGTGTACGATCAAGAAGGAGAAGAAGTCGGAACCAGAGGTGTCAACATCAACAGAGATTGTAGAGTTTGTTGAGAGACATGAGAGGGAGTTTTCTCTCATGACTGGTCCCTTGGGCAGTGATTGCCCAGTGTTCGAGGACATTGAAGTGTGGTTCGTGGACATTGGAGCTTATCGACATATGACAAGGATGAGGTTAGTGTTCTTAAGTCTTTCAAAAATAGACTCAGACTGTTGTGTGGGTGTTGGTACCGACCCACAACTTGCAGTGATGGGGGTTGGAAGTGTTAGATTCCAGCTAGAGTCGAGAGGATTTCTAGAGGTTTCTAGAGTATTGTATGTTCCAGAGATGATGGTTAACTTACTCTCAGTGTCATCTCTGGAGGTTGATAGATTTGGAGTGGCATTCTGTTGTGGCCAGGTATGGGAGCTACTCCAGACACAACAGTGATGCTTGGTGTCGGGTATGATAGGTTGTACAGGTTGTTGGGTAGACCTGTGTTGGGGTCCAGTATATTTCTGGACTCAGATTCTGTGTTGGAGAGTTGGCAGGTAGCACGGGAGAGAGAGTTGATACATGCCACTCAGTATTCTTCTGGGACTCTCAAAGGACTCAGCGAGCATGATTCGACAAAGTTGGATGCTCAGGAGAGTCTGCAGTCTCCTAGGAGCATGTATTTAGTTTGTGGTACAATGGAGGTAGCAGCATAGGCTTACAGTGCAGTGGGAGTAGTGGCTTCATGTTCAGAGTCAGCAGAGACTTCTAGTACAGAGGGAGCAACTATGGCTGCTGATGAGATGAAGACAAATTTTGGTGGTGATACCAGAAGTACCTCCCTTGCTAAGAGGGAGTGTTAGATTTTTTAGCATGGGAGGTACTCCGCATGTTTTGTCTTGTATACAGATGTTACCTTAATATTTTCCCTACCAATCACTTGACCTTGTAATAGTTTTTATAAAGTTGTTTTAAGTGGTTCTTTTAGTAAAGTGACTTTTTAATAAAGTGTACCTTCTATTTTTAAAGTGACTTTATTTTCATGAAGCACTTATGTAATAGAGTGAAATTCACTTTAATTTTAAATGAGACATTTTGGAGGGAATGGATCATGACCCCTAATCTTGAAAAAGGCAAGATCTAATCTTGGCCTTTGGATCTAGGGTTGGGAAGGTGAAAAGACACTTTTGGGGGGAAAAAGTCATTTTCAGGTTATAAAAGAATGCATTGGATAGTGTGCAAGACATGTTGTGAAGACATCGGGAGGATGTTGAGAGCACATCGGGAGGAGAGTTAGAGAGATTTTTTGAGCATGCTTGAGAGAGGAAAGTGAGCAGAAAAGAGGGCATGTTTTTCGAGGAAAGTGGGCACGATTCCTAAGAAACTTTTTCTATGAATTTTTGTTCGAAATATTTTTCTGCTGTGGGAGGCCACACTATATGGATCCATACAGTCTGTACGATCCGTACAGTCATACGGATTTGGCATGAAAATCAAGAAATTTTGGGCACAGATTTCGAGGCAAATTTCTGTTTTATGTTCGTTGTTTTTGGGACATACAAAATAGTCTGTACAACTGACTGTGGGCACAAAAAATGAGGTAGAAGAGGCCGGACAACGTTATGGTTTTGGCAGAGAAAACGAGGCAGATTTATGTGGGACAGATTTGGTGTTGTGAGGTATTTTACTTGGCTGGAAATGTAGATTTGCTATTGTTTTGTACTTTCCTGAAGCATAATAATAATATTCTCTCTCTCACTCGGTTTCCCCAGATTGGGGTTTTCCCTAGCATTTGCCTAAATTTTTGAGTGTTATTGGGTTGTTGTCCACTGTGTTTTTCCGCTGCATATTTTTTCTTAGCAATGTGTATTTCTTCTTATGGAAATTTCGGAATGTGGGTTTTTGCATTTATGAAGTTTATGAACACAATTATCTCTATGTTGCTAAGTGTTTGACAAAATTTCAATTTGCTGATTTTAGTCATTAAAAATCTACATGGTATCAAAGCTTGTGCTCTGAAGTGCAGTGGGCAACATTTTGACACTTGGGACAACAAGTGATTTGTTGTTGCATTTGCTTGAATAAGGCAAAAAAGGTTCTTTGTCAGGTGGACAAAGATGACAAGAATGTTTGTCTTGTGGTAAATGGTAAGAAGAAGGACATGAGCAAGGTGAGATGCTTTGCATGTCACAAGACTAGCCACTACGCTAGTCATTGTACGAACAAGAAGGAGAAGAAGTAGGAATCAGAGGTGTCAACATCAGCAGAGATTGCAAAGTTTGTTGAGAGACATGAGAGGAAGTTTTCTCTCATGACTGGTCCCTTGGGCAGTGGTTGCCTAGTGTTCCAGGACATTGAAGTGTGGTTCATGGACAATGGAGATTCTCGATATATGACAAGGATGAGGTTAGTGTTCTTGAGTCTTTCAGAAACAGACTCAGACTATTGTGTGGGTGTTGGTACCGACCCACAACTTGCAGTGAAGGGGGTTGGAAGTGTTAGATTCTAGCTAGAGTCAGGAGGATTTCTGGAGGTTGTCGGAGTATTGTATGTTCCAGAGATGATGGTTAACTTACTCTCAGTGTCATCTCTGGAGGTTGATAGATTTGGAGTGGCATTCTATTGTGGTCGGGTATGGGAGCTACTCCAGACACAACAATGATGCTTGGTGTCGGGTATGAGAGGTTGTACAAGTTGTTGGGTAGACCTGTGTTGAGGTCCAGTGGATTTCTGGACTCAGATTATGTGTTGGAGAGTTGGCAGGTAGCACGGGAGAGAGAGTTGATACATCACACTCAGTCTTCTTTCGACACTCTCAAAGGACTCAACAAGCATGAGTCGACACAGTTGGATGCTCAGGAGAGTGTGCAGTCTCCTAGGAGCATGTCTTCAATTCGTGGTACAAAAGAGGTAGCAGGAGAGGCTTTCAGTGCAGTGCGAGTAGTGGCTTTATGTTTAGAGGGAGCAGAGACTTCCAGTATAGAGGGAGTACCTATGGCAACTGATGCGATGGAAACAAATTCTGGTGGTGATACCAGAGGTACCTCCCTCACTAAGAGGGAGTTTTAGATTTTTTAGCACCGGAGGTACTTCGCCTGTTTTGTCTTGTATGTGGATGTTACCTTAATATTTTCACTACCAAGCACTTGAATTTGTAATAGTTTTTATAAAGTTGTTTTAAGTGGTTATTTTAGTAAAGTGACTTTTTAATAAAGTGTACCTTATATTTTTAAAGTGACTTTATTTTCATAAAGCACTTATGTAATAAAGTGAAATTCACTTTAATTTTAAATGAGACATTTTGGAGGGAATGGATCATGACCCTTGATCTTGAAAAAGGCAAGATCTAATCTTGGCCTTTGGATCTAGGGTTGGGAAGGTGAAAAGACACTTTTGGGGGGGAAAAGTCATTTTCAGATTATAAAAAAACGCATTGGGTAGTGTGCAAGTCATGTTGTGAAGACATTGGGAGGATGTTGAGAGCACATCAGGAGGAGAGTTAGAGATATTTTCTAAGCATGCTTGAGAGAGGAAAGTGAGCAACAAAGAGGGCATGTTTTTGGAGGAAAGTGGGCACGATTCTCGATAAACTTTTTCTATGAATTTTTGGCCAAAATATTTTTCTGTTGTGGGAGGCCGTACTGTACGGATCCATACAGTTCATAAAACTTCGTATAGTCTGTACAGTCCGTATAGTCGTATGGATTTGGCACAAAAATCGAGAAATTTTGGGCACAAATTTCGAGGCATATTTATGTTTTCTATTCGTTGTTTTTGGGCCATATGGAACAGTCCGTAAAACTTACTGTGGGCATGAAAAACGAGGCAGAAGAGGCCGGACAACGATATGGTTTTGGCATGGAAAACTAGGAAAATTTTTGTGGGACAGATTTTGTGCTCTGAGGTATTTTCCTTGGCTGCAAATGTCGTTTTGTTGTTGTTTTGTACTTTCCTAAAGCATAATAATAAGACTCTCTCTCTCATTGGGTTTCCCCACATTGAGGTTTTCCATGGCATTTGCCTAAATTTCTGAGTGTTATTGGGTTGTTGTCCACTATGTTTTTCCGCTGCATATTTTTGCTTAGCAATGTGTATTTCTTCTTATGGAATTTTTTGAATGTGTGTTTTTGCATTTATGAAGTTTATGAAGACAATTATCTCTATGTTGCCAAGTGTTTGACATAATTTCAGTTTGCTAATTCTAGTCATTAAAAATCTACATGGTATCAGAGCTTGTGCTCTGAAGTTCAGTGGGCAACATTTTGACACTTGGGACAACAAGTGATTTGTTGTTGTATTTGCTTGAAGAAGGCAGAAAAGGTTCTTTGTCAGGTGGACAAAGATGACAATAATGTCACTCTTGTGATAAAGGGAAAGAAGAACGACATGAGGTAGGTGAGATACTTTGCATGTCACAAGACTGGCCACTACGTTAGTCAGTGTACGAACAAGAAGGAGAAGAAGTCGGAACTAGAGGTGTCAGCATCAACAAAGATTGCAGAGTTTGTTGAGAGACATGAGAGTGAGTTTTCTCTCATGACTGGTCCCTTGGGCAATAGTTGCCTAGTGTTCCAGGACATTGAAGTGTGGTTCATGGACAATGGAGCTTCTCAACATATTACAAGGATGAGGTTAGTGTTCTTGAGTCTTTTAGAAATAGACTCAGACTGTTGTGTGGGTGTTGGTACCGGCCCACAACTTGCAGTGAAGGGGGTTGGAAGTGTTAGATTCTAGCTAGAGTCAAGAGGATTTTTGGAGGTTGTCAGAGTATTGTATGTTCCAGATATGATGGTTAAAGTACTCTCAGTATCATCTCTGGAGGTTGATAGATTTGGAGTGGTATTCTATTGTGGCCAGGTATGGGAGCTACGCTAGACACAACAATGATGCTTGGTGTCGGGTATGAGAGGTTGTACAGATTGTTGGGTAGACCTGTGTTGGGGTCCAATGGATTTTTGGACTCGGATTCTATGTCGGAGAGTTTGCAGGTAGCACGGGAGAGAGAGTTGCTACATGGCACTCAGTCTTCTTCTAGGACTCTCAAAGGACTCATCAGGCATGAGTCGACATAGTTGGATGCTCAGGAGAGTGTGCAGTCTCCTAGGAGTATGTCTTCAGTTCGTGGTACAACGGAGGTAGCAACAGAGGCTTCTAGTGCAGTGGGAGTAGTGGTTTCATGTTCAGAGGGAGCAGAGACTTCTAGTACAGAGGGAGGAACTATGCCAACTGATGAGATGGAGACAAATTCTAGTGGTGAAACTAGAAGTACCTCCCTCGCTAAGAGGGAGTACTAGATTTTTTAGCACGGAAGGTACTCCGCATGTTTTGTCTTGTATGTAGATGTTACCTTAATATTTGCACTACCAAACACTTGACTTTGTAATAGTTTTTATAAAGTTGTTTTAAGTGGTTCTTTTAGTAAAGTGACTTTTTAATAAAGTGTACCTTCTATTTTTAAAGTGACTTTATTTTCATAAAGCACTTATGTAATAAAGTGAAATTCACTTTAATTTTAAATGAGACATTTTGGAGGGAATGGATCATGACCCTTGATCTTGAAAAAAACAAGATCTCATATTGACCTTTGGATATAGGGCTGGGAAGGTGAAAAGACACTTTTGGGGAGAAAAAGTCATTTTCATATTATAAAAGAATGCATTGGGTAGTGTGCAAGACATGTTGTGAAGACATTGGGAGCATGTTGAGAGCACATCGAGAAGAGAGTTAGAGAGATTTTTTGAGCATGCTTGAGAGAAGAAAGTGAGCAGCAAAGAGGGCATGTTTTTCGAGGAAAGTGGGCACGATTCTCGAGAAACTTTTTTCTGTGAAATTTTTGCCGAAATATTTTTCTGCTATGGGAGGTCGTACTATACGGATCCATACAATCCATACAATTCCGTACAATCTTTACAGTCGTATGGATTTGTCACAGAAATCGAGAAATTTCGGGCAAGGATTTCGAGGCGGATTTCTGTTTTTTGTTCGTTGTTTTTGGGCCGTACGAAACAATCTGTAGAGTTGACTGTGGGCACGGAAAATGAGGTAGAAGAGGTCGGACAACGGTACGGGTTTGGCATGGAAAACGATGCAGATTTATGTGGGACAGATTTGGTGCTGTGAGGTATTTTCCTTGGCTGGAAATGTAAATTTTCTATTGTTTTGTACTTTCTTGAAGCATAATAATAAGATTCTCTCTCTCGTTGGGTTTCCCCAGATTGGGGTTTTCCCTGGCATTTGCCTATATTTCTGAGTTTTATTGGTTGCTGTCCACTGTGTTTTTCTGCTGCATATTTTTGCTTAGCAATGTGTATTTCTTCTTATGGAAATTTCGGAATGTGGGTTTTTGCATTTATGAAGTTTATGAAGACAATTATCTCTATGTTGCTAAGTGTTTAACATAATTTCAGTTTGTTGATTTTAGTCATTAAAAATCTACATGGTATCAGAGCTTGTGCTCTGAATTTCAGTGGGCAACATTTTGACACTTGGGACAACAAGTGATTTGTTGTTGTATTTGCTTGAAGAAGGTAGAAAAGGTTCTTTGTCAGGTGGACAAAGATGAAAATAATGTTGCTCTTGTGGTTAAGGGCAAGAAGAAGGACATGAGAAAGGTGAGATGCTTTACATGTCACAAGACTAGCCACTACGCTAGTCAGTGTACGAACAAGAAGGAGAAGAAGTCGGAACTAGAGGTGTCAGCATCAACAAAGATTGCAGAGTTTGTTGAGAGACATGAGAGTGAGTTTTCTCTCATGATTGGTCCCTTGGGCAATAGTTTCCTAGTGTTCGAGGACATTGAAGTGTGGTTCATGGACAATGGAGCTTCTCAACATATTACAAGGATGAGGTTAGTGTTCTTGAGTCTTTCAGAAATAGACTCAGACTGTTGTGTGGGTGTTGGTACCGGCCCACAACTTGCAGTGAAGGGGGTTGGAAGTGTTAGATTCCAGCTAGAGTGAGGAGGATTTTTGGAGGTTGTCGGAGTATTGTATGTTCCAGATATGATGGTTAAATTACTCTCAGTATCATCTTTGGAGGTTGATATATTTGGAGTGGTATTCTACTGTGGCCAGGTATGGGAGCTACGCTAGACACAACAGTGATGCTTGGTGTCGGGTATGAGAGGTTGTACAGGTTGTTGGGTAGACCTGTGTTGAGGTCCAGTGGATTTCTGGACTCAGATTTTGTGTCAGAGAGTTGGCAGGTAACACAGGAGAGAGAGTTGATACATGGCACTCAGTCTTCTTCTGGGACTCTCAAAGGACTCAACGAGCATGAGTCGACACAGTTGGATGCTCAGGAGAGTGTGCAGTCTCCTAGGAGCATGTATTCAGCTCGTGGTACAATGGAGGTAGTAGCAGAGGCTTCTAGTGCAGTGGGAGTAGTGGCTTCATGTTTAGAGGGAGCAGAGACTTCTAGTATAGAGGAAGCAGTTATGGCAGCTGACGAGATGGAGACAGATTCTGATGGTGATGCCAAAAGTACCTCCCTCGCTAAGAGGGAGTGTTAGATTTTTTAGCACGGGAGGTACTCCACATGTTTTGTCTTGTATGTGGATGTTACCTTAATATTTGCACTACCAAGCCCTTGGCTTTGTAATAGTTTTTATAAAGTTGTTTTAACTGGTTCT
>JZKD02S0957131.1:178298-189577 GCA_000966675.3 Picea glauca | reverse complement strand
TACAATGTGTATTGCCAAAGAAGGGGTCTCTAGCAATCTCAGCAGCATAACAGTATGAAGAATTCCTTGAAGAAATGTTGGTCATTCATGGCTTTTTATAGCCAAGCATTGGGTTCTTATGCAACCTCTTTTGAATGTGAAAAGGGGCTCTTTAGGGCACAATTAGGTCTTTGACCGGCCTCCCCACGCAGATTGAACTCAGATTTGGTGTCAAATTGACTTGGGAGCCGATCCATTAGTGGTTGGGAGGCCAACCAGCTTCATAAATGCGTCGTTTGGTAGGCGCGTGGGTTTTTCACCCCACAGCCGTGCATATGCGCACCATGTACGAAGATGTTGTGTGCGCGCGCGCGCCTAGTGGGTGCAAAGCGCCTTGTAATTTTTTGGCCATTTTGTATAGTTTTGACCCTTTTGGTGTGTTGTGGAATTAATCCTTGTGCCATGAATGACTGTTTTTCTGTGCTGATGCGGAGTTCTTGTCGCCCTGTGCGGACGAAATTTCAGTGATAACACCTGTGTTGGGGTCTAGTTGATTTTTGGACTCAGATTCTATGTCAGATAGTTGGGAGGTAGCACAAGAGAGAGAGTTGATACATGGAACTTAGTCTTCTTCTGGGACTCTTAAAGGACTTAGCCGGCATGAGTCGACACAATTGGATGCTTAGGAGAGTGTGGAGTCTCCTAGGAGCATGTCTTTAGTTCGTGGTACAACGGAGGTAGCAGCAGAGGCTTCCAGTGCAGTGGGAGTAGTGGCTTCATGTTCAGAGGGAGCAAAGACTTCTAGTACAGAGGGAGCATCTATGGCAGCTGATGAGATGGAGATAGATTCTGGTGGTGATACCAGAAGTACCTCCCTCGCTAAGAGGGAGTGTTAGATTTTTTAGCCGGGAGGTACTCCGCATGTTTTGTCTTGTATGCGGATGTTACCTTAATATTTGCACTACCAAGCACTTGACTTTGTAATAGTTTTTATAAAGTTGTTTTAAGTGGGTCTTTTAGTAAAGTGACTTTTTAATAAAGTGTACCTTCTATTTTTAAAGTGACTTTATTTTCATAAAGCACTTATGTAATAAAGTGAAATTCACTTTAATTTTAAATGAGACATTTTGGAGGGAATGGATCATGACCCTTGATATTGAAAAAGGCGAGATCTAATCTTGGCCTTTGGATCTAAGGTTGGGAAGGTGAAAAGACACTTTTGGGGGGAAAAAGTCATTTTCAGATTATAAAAGAATGCATTGGGTAGTGTGCAAGACATGTTGTGAAGACATCGGGAGGATGTTGAGAGCACATCGGGAGGAGAGTTAGAGAGATTTTTTGCGCATGCTTGAGAGAGGAAAGTGAGCAGCAAAGAGGGAACGTTTTTCGAGGAAAATGGCCACAATTCCCGAGAAACATTTTTTGTGAATTTTTAGCCGAAATATTTTTCTGCTGTGGGAGGTCGTACTGTACGAATTCGTACAGTCTGTACGATTCCGTACAGTCGTACGGATTTGGCACGAAAATCGAGAAATTTCGGGCACATATTTCGAGGTGGATTTCTATTTTTTGTTCGTTGTTTTTGGGCCGTACAAAACAATCCATACAACTGACTGTGGGCTTCGAAAATGAGGCAGAAGAGGCCAGACAACGATACAGTTTTGGCATCGAAAACGAGGCAGATTTCTGTGGGACAGATTTGGTTCTGTGAGGTATTTTCCTTGGCTGGAAATGTAGATTTGTTGTTGTTTTGTACTTTCCTGAAGTTTAATAATAAGATTCTCTCTCTCGTTGGGTTTCCCCACATTGGGGTTTTCCCTCGCATTTTCCTAAATTTCTGAGTGTTATTGGGTTGTTGTCCTCTATGTTTTTCCGCTGCATATTTTTGCTTAGCAATGTGTATTTCTTCTTATGGAAATTTCTGGATGTGGGTTTTTGCATTTATGAAGTTTATGAAGACAATTATCTCTATGTTGCTAAGTGTTTGATAGAAATTGAGTTTGTTGATTTTAGTCATTAAAAATCTACATGGTATCAGATCTTGTGCTATGAAGTTCAGTGGGCAACATTTTGACACTTGAGACAACAAGTGATTTGTTGTTTTATTTGCTTGAAGAAGGCATAAAAGGTTCTTTGTTAGGTGGACAAAGATGATAAGAATGTTGCTCTTGTGGTAAAGGACAAGAATAAGGACATGAGCAAGGTGATATGTTTTGCATGTCACAAGATTGTCCACTACGCTAGTCAGTATATGAACAAGAAGGAAAAGAAGCTGGAACCAGAGGTGTCATGATCAGCAAAGATTGCAGAGTTTGTTGAGAGACATCAGAGGGAGTTTTCTCTCATGACTGGTCCCTTGGGCAGTGGTTGCCTAGTGTTTGAGGACATTGAAGTGTGGTTCGTGGACAATGGATCTTCTCAGCATATGACAAGGATGAGGTTAGTGTTCTTGAGTCTTTCAGAAATAGACTCAGACTGTTGTGTGGGTGTTGGTACCGGCCCGCAAATTGCATTGAAGGGGATTGGAAGTGTTAGATTCCAGCTATATTCATGAGGATTTCTAGAGGTTTCAAGAGTATTGTATGTTCCAGAGAGGATGGTTAAATTACTCTCAGTGTCATCTCTGGAGGTTGATAGATTTGGAGTGGCATTCTATTGTCGTCGGGTATGGGAGCTACGCCAGACACAACAGTGATGCTTGGTGTCGGGTATGAGAGGTTGTACAGGTTGTTGGGTAGACCTATGTTGGGGTCCAGTGGATTTCTGGACTCAGATTCTGTGTCGAAGAGTTGGCAAGTAGCATGGGAGAGAGAGTTGATACATGGCACTCAGTCTTCTTCCGGGACTCTCAAAGGACTTAGCAGGCATGAGTCGACACAGCTGGTTTCTCAGGAGAGTGTGCAGTCTCCTAGAAGCATGTCTTTAGTTCGTGGTACAATGGAGGTAGCAACAAAGGCTTCCAGTGTAGTGGGAGTAGTGGCTTCATGTTCAGAGGGAGCAAAGACTTCTAGTACAGAGGGAGCAGCTATGGCCGCTTATGAGATGGAGACAGATTCTGGTCGTGATACCAGAAGTACCTCTCTCGCTAAGAGGGAGTGTTAGATATATTAGCACGGAAGGTAATCCGCATGTTTTGTCTTGTATGCGGATGTTACCTTAATATTTGCACTACCAAGCACTTGACTTTGCAATAGTTTTTATAAAGTTGTTTTAAGTGGTTCTTTTAGTAAAGTGACTTTTTAATAAAGTGTACCTTCTATTTTTAAAGTGACTTTATTTTCATAAAGCACTTATGTAATAAAGTGAAATTCACTTTAATTTTAAATGAGACATTTTGGAGGGAATGGATCATGACCCTTGATATTGAAAAAGGAAATATCTAATCTTGGCCTTTGGATCTAGGGTTGGGAAGGTGAAAAGACACTTTTGGGGGGAAAAAGTCATTTTCAGATTATAAAAGAATGCATTGGGTAGTGTGCAATACATGTTGTGAAGACAGCGGGAGGATGTTCAAAGAACATCGGGAGGAGAGTTAGAGAGATTTTCTGAGAATGCTTGAGAGAGGAAAGTGAGCAACAAAGAGGGCATGTTTTTCGAGGAAAGTGGGCATGATTCCCGAGAAACTTTTTCTGTGAATTTTTGGCCGAAATATTTTTCTGTTGTGGGAGGTCATACTGTATGGATCCATATAGTCCGTACGATTCAATACAGTCTATACAATCCATAGGATTCTATACAATCTGTATAGTCCATATAGTCGTACGGATTTGGCTCAGAAATCGATAAATTTCAGGCACAGATTTCAAGGCGTATTTATGTTTTATGTTCGTTGTTTTTGGGCCCTACAGAACAGTTCGTACAACTGAATGTGGGCATGAAAAATGAGGCAGAAGATGCCGGACAACGGTACGGTTTTGGCATGAAAAATGAGGCAGATTTATGTGTGATAGATTTGGTACTATGAGGTATTTTCCTTGGCTGGAAATGTATATTTGTTGTTGTTTTGTACTTTCCTAAAGGATAGTAATAAGATTCTCTCTCTTGTTGGGTTTCCCCACATTAGGGTTTTCCCTGGCATTTGCCTAAATTTCTTAGTGTTATTGGGTTGTTGTCCACTATGTTTTTCCGCTGCATATTTTTTCTTAGCAATGTGTATTTCTTCTTATGGAAATTTCTGAATGTGGGTTTTTGCATTTATGAAGTTTATGAAAACAATTATCTCTATGTTGCGAAGTGTTTGACAAACTTTTAGTTTGTTGATTTTAGTCATTAAAAATTTACATGGTATCAGAGCTTGTGCTCTGAAGTTCAGTGGGAAACATTTTGACACTTGGGACAACAAGTGATTTGTTGTTGTATTTGCTTGAATAAGGCATAAAAGGTTCTTTGTCAAGTGGACAAAGATGACAAGAATGTTGCTCTTGTGGTAAAGGGCAAGAAGAAGGACATGAGCAAGGTGAGATGCTTTGCATGTCACAAGACTGGCCACTACGCTAGTCAGTGTATGAACAAGAAGGAGAAGAAGCCAGAACCAGAGGTGTCAACATCAACAGAGATTTCAGAGTTTGTTGAGAGACATGAGAGGGAGTTTTCTCTCATGATTGGTCCCTTGGGCAATGGTTGCCTAGTGTTCGAGGACATTGAAGTGTGGTTCATGGACAATGGAGCTTCTTGACATATGACAAGGATGAGGTTATTGTTCTTGAGTCTTTCAGAAACAGATTCAGACTGTTGTGTGGGTGTTAGTACCGGCCCACAACTTGCAGTGAAGGGGGTTGGAAGTGTTAGATTCCAACTAGAGTCAAGAGGATTTCTGGAGGTTGCTAGAGTATTGTATGTTCCAGAGATAATGGTTAACTTACTCTCAGTGTCATCTCTGGAGGTTGATACATTTGGAGTGACATTCTATTGTGGTTGGGTATGGGATCTATTCCAGACACAACAATGATGCTTGGTGTCGGTTATGAGAGGTTGTACAGGTTGTTGGGTAGACCTGTGTTGGGGTCCAGTGTATTTCTAGACTCAGATTTTGTATCGGAGAGTTGGCAGGTAGCATGGGAGAGAGATTTGATACATGGCACTCAGTCTTCTTCTGGGACTCTCAAAGGACTCAACAAGCATGAGTCGACACAGTTGGATGCTCAGGAGAGTGTGCAGTCTCCTAGGATCATGTCTTCAGTTCATGGTACAACAGAGGTAGCAAGAGAGGCTTCTAGTGCAGTGGGAGTAGTGGCTTTATGTTTAGAGGGAGTAGAGACTTCTAGTATAGAGGGAGTACCTATGGCAACTGATGTGATGGAGACAGATTCTGGTGGTGATACCAGAGGTAACTCCCTCACTAAGAGGGAGTTTTAGATTTTTTAGCACGGGAGGTACTTTGCATGTTTTGTCTTGTATGTGGATGTTACCTTAATATTTGCACTACCAAGCACTTGACTTTGTAATAGTTTTTATAAAGTTGTTTTAAGTGGTTCTTTTAGTAAAGTGACTTTTTAATAAAGTGTACCTTATATTTTTAAAGTGACTTTATTTTCATAAAGCACTTATGTAGTAAAGTGAAATTCACTTTAATTTTAAATGAGACATTTTGGAGGGAATGGATCATGACCCTTGATCTTGAAAAAAGCAAGATCTAATCTTGGCCTTTGGATATAGGGTTGGGAAGGTGAAAAGACACTTTTGGGGGGGAAAAGTCATTTTCAGATTATAAAAGAATGCATTGGGTAGTGTGAAAGTCATGTTGTGAAGACATCTAGAGGATGTTGAGAGCACATCGGTAGGAGAGTTAGAGATATTTTCTAAGCATGCTTGAGAGAGGAAAGTGAGCAGCAAAGAGGGCATGTTTTTCGAGGAAAGTGGGCACGATTCTCGAGAAACTTTGTCTGTGAATTTTTGGCCGAAATATTTTTGTACTGTGGGAGGCCGTGCTATATGGATCCGTACAGTCTGTACAGGCGTACGAATTTGGCATGAAAATCGAGAAATTTTGGGCATAGATTTCGAGGTGGATTTATGTTTTCTGTTTGTTGTTTTTGGGTCGTACGGAACAGTCCGTACAACTAACTATAACGAGTCAGAAGAGGGCAGATAGTGGTATGATTTTGGCACAAAAAATGAGGCAGATTTCTGTGGGACAGATTTGGTGTTGTGAGGTATTTTCCTTGGCTGGAAATGTAGATTTGTTGTTTTTTTGTACTTTCCTGAAGCATAATAATAAGATCTCTCTCTCTCTTGTTGGGTTTCCCCACATTGGGGTTTTCCCTGGCATTTGCCTAAATTTCTGAGTGTTATTGGGTTGTTGTCCACTGTGTTTTTCCGCTGCATATTTTTTCTTAGCAATGTGTATTTCTGCTTATGGAAATTTATGAATGTGGGTTTTTTCATTTATGAAGTTTATGAAGACAATTATCTCTATGTTGCTAAGTGTTTGACATAATTTCAGTTTGCTGATTTTAGTCATTAAAAATCTACAACTGGGACTAGACACTGTGGATTTCAAAGAAATCTATATGAGTTTCACTATAGAGGGTCATATACACACCCTTCGAGGGCTTCAGGAAGGCTCTCCTAAGACAATCATCTTTCATCATATGGATAAGTCATTAAATAAAGGACACTCTGGAATTATTTCCTAATTTAATGCCATACAGGTTATGGATAATCCAAAACAAGAAATCCACCCAAACTTGCAGTTAGTCATCGACAAATGTCATCATGTTTTTGAGACGCCAAATGGTTTACCCTTTCTCAAGGAGAGAATGACCAAGGCATTCAAATAATTCCAAGAAGTCAACCACCAAATGTTCATCCTTATCAACACCCTTTTGCACAAAATAATGAAATAGAAAAGATGATTCAGAGAGTGTTCTAGGTGGGGGTTATACGTCTCAATACCAACACTTACTCATCACTAGTATTCATGGTGTTAAAGAAGGAAGGCACTTGGTGCATGTGGCCGATAATGATGAGGATGAGTTTCCAATGGTGTTGCAGATAGATTTTTTGAATGCTCGATGCACATCGACTGTCTTTTTCTCATTTTCCTTCAAATTATTGTGCAAATGGTCAACCTTGCGATTTGTAGCTTCATTTTTTTAGAGTAGTTGATTTTGTCTTTATTCATTCTTTCAACGATCTTATTATGTGCACCTTGTATTTCCAATCTTAGCTCCTTCAAAGAATAAACTATATTACGTTGTTGTGCATGTAATGCTTTGGTCCCTCCACTATTTCAATGTGGATGTAGACCTTGTTCTCATTGCTTCCAAATACGTTCCATCCACATGGATCAAAATGTGCATGAGGACGTCATCAAGGTAATGATGGCAGAAAACATGGAGAATCCATAGAGACACCAATCAAATTTCTACAAAGGCTTTACTCTCACCATCAAAAAATCATGTTCAGTTGTTACTGTGATACCAAAATATACTAGAGTAACACGACTAGGGTTCTAGTCCTGACAACAAGAAAGAGGGTTTACATAGGTGGAAATGGTCGAATTTGCTTTTGGATTTTGAGTGCTTTTATTGTGAGTTTTGGAATCATTGAGGATATCATGTTAAGAAGGGTATGTTATCCCATTTTCTTCTTCGTCAAATTACCTTTCCAACGAGGTATGGTTTTCCCCAATCGGATGTCTAGATCTTGAGTTATGGGCTTCATAAGACAACTGCTCAATAGTTTTCGATCTAGCTCGTGGATCAATCTTATCCTTTCATTTAGTTATGCCCTTTTAAATCCCACATGCATCATGGAGATGAAGAGTTTAGTGTTTAGAATGTAAATTTTCCCAGGTCATTCAAGTGAAACAAAAAGAGCTTATGGAGATCGAGCCTTAGGAAAATTCATGACGTAGTAAAAATTTTGATGGCCTAGTCAACATCATGTCATCATCTAGTCAGTTCCCATGTGTCATAATGTAATTGGTTTCCACATGTATTAATATCATTGGTTTCCACGTGTCGAGATTGGATAGGGTGCCATGTGTTTCAATGTGATAGGAGGAATAAAACTTAGGAAAACATGTTAAATTTGGAGAGTATGGGATATGGACGAGAGGGGATATGGGGAGGGGGAATAAGGAATGAGAGGGGATCGAGTGTAGAAATAATACAAAGTATGGTATATGAGATATTCTTGGAATATAGAAATAATACTATTGAAATAAGACTTAGTATGGTATATGAGATAAGAAGAGAAGAAGACTAAGAGACCAAGCATGGACTAGTGTAAGAGAGACTAAGTACAAGAATATTAGATGAAAGGAATATGAAAGTATAATAATAAAGGCTAAAACAAAAAGTACCGAGAGATAAATCAGCTATGTTGCACATGGAAGAAGTGTTCTTTTATGGGAGATTAAGTAGTTGGAAAAAAACATGGATATCTTGGGAATACAAACTCAAATTTTGATTCTATAAAATGCATGACGAAGCTGAGACTGAGAGATACACCATGAGATTATAATATTCAAAAATTTCCTTCTTCTGATATCAATTTTTTATTTATTCCAAATAGTGGAAAATCGAGGTGACCAATTTTTTTTTATCAACAACTGGCTCCAACAACGGGACAGTGACCCCCTATGGATTGTTGAGAACACCAAAATATGAGGACCAACTTCCTTTTCCATTGGGCTATGGATTCATAGTCAAACATCATCTCCATCTAGAAATTGCTTTATTATGCAAAGCATTGATCGAAAGAAGCAAACTATGTACATACAAGATCTACCTACCCTAACTTTCTTGGAGGAAAGGGAAACTTTTTCAAGTGTAAGTAGATTTCCAATGGAGCCATTCAAGCATCCAACTGATATTTGGAATAAATTTCAGAATTGGGTAACATATCATGGCTTCTATCAAGGAGTGAAAAGCATGCCCAAATTATACTGAAGTAAAACTAAGCTGGATGTGCCCAAAATTTGATTGCATTTCTTGGCCAACAATGCTTTGGAGCCATGATTCAATAAAATCAACTCTTGGTGGTTTCTCATGAATGTTGCTATCTTTGTTTGGATGAGAAGTTTCCCATTTGAAAATATTTTCATCTTTTTTTATCCCCAACCACATCCAAGATTCTTGATTTATTGATTATGTATTGAAAGCATTCTTCCTTCATGCAATGACCATGTTTCCATGGTGAGGTTTCAAAGACAAATTGTTGCTAAAAAATTGTGGAGAACTGTAAGGCTATCTTTTTTTTTCATAAACAATTTCATTATCTTTAGAAATAAAACATATCACACATGGGTCCTCTTGTTGAAAATTCCCTTCTTTTGATTCTTGTAAGATCTCTTCTTCGTTAATCTATGCTCTAGACAAACAATCAACTTCATAAAAGTTTGATATAAACTGATGACTTTTACCATTACTTTATTCATCCAATGTAGACATTCTTCTTGTGGCTTGGTAAAAACTAGTTGTGCCATTTGAAAATATACTGCAACATTTTCATCATGATTATATTGAATGAAATTCTCGTGTACATCTAACAGAGATTCTTTAAATTCATCTTTAAACTGATTATTTTAATTACTCTCAAATTGAGCACATGAGACGTCATAATTTCCCTCCAATGGAGCATGTAGAGGATGGTATTAATCTAAAATTGAAACTTTAGGGTTCTCATTTTCCATTTCAAGAACAAGATATGAAAAAAAAAGTATCCACGTCTTTCATCAAACTTTTATTCTAAATCCATTCCTCCATTGTCCTTGAACAATATTGGGAAGTTTAATAGATTAGCACCAATTTCATGAATATTCCTTTCAATGACTTGAGATCACTACATTAACTCTTTCCAACTGCACTTTCCCTCTTGCTTCAATAAAAATATTAGATTCATAAGTAAGTCATTTTCATAACAACTAAAAATAACGAGATCATTTGGAAACAAATCTTGAGGAATCTCATGAAGAAATTTCATAAATATGAAAGTGAAATGTTTTTCTGTCTCCTCCTCGTCCATATGGATTTCAACCAACTTCAAAAAAAGAGAATATGTATCTTTTCTTGGGAAACAGTATTTTACAAATAAATTTTCTAATACATCCCAACTAGTGATGGTTTCGGGCAACAATGAATAAAATTATTCACTAGCATTTCCCTTTAGAGTTAAGATAAATAACCGACACGCAACATCATTTTCAACCACATTATAAATCTCACAAGAAATATCAAACTTAACCAAATGTTTCTCTCTCTGCATCCTCTGAAGTATTTTCGATTAACATGGGAAACTTGTCCAGAGAAATATCTAGAAAGAGATGAATTTCTCCTTTCAAATTGAGTGGACTTTTGTGCAACCGTATCTTTCTCTAGGTACCTTATCCCTTCACTATAAATTGAAAAACTTTTTATGGGCTTGATGGGGAAGGAAAAATATCATCACAACATGAAAGAAACTCCTCGGAGGATTCATAATATAGGTCTTCTTGAAATTCACCAGGGAGATCATCCTCCAAAAACTTGGATGGTTCTTTATTTCTATAGAAGTTTTCACAACTTATTTGTGACTGAAACTTTAACAATATTTCTTCAAGTCCATTTAATTCTCCTTGAAAAAGGTTTTCAAGAACCCATTTCATCTTAAATCAATCTCTAGATATTTTTTCAAAACTTCAACCAGAAAGATTCTAGTTTTCCAATAATATCTGATCCTAAAAAGTATCAGATTTATTGAAAATAAATCATTCCCTAGAATGACCGCCAAAAATGTTTATGCTCAAATTGGTCAAGATCCAAACAACAACCTCACGAGGATAAAATCCCCCTTCATTTTTATAGAGGTGGTACTCCTCTGTTAAATTATGAAATATATAGCTTGATGGTATTGGATTGGACAATCAAATAGGAGAATGCTAAATATGAAACCCCAAATATTTATTTCTTTAATTTATATGTAAAATGGTTCTTGATAACTAGATTGCTCCTTAAGTGCAACATTTGCTTGGAATGGACCAAGCATTTCTTTAACAATGAAAAAGATGAAGAAAGGCTTCAATATCAAAATAAATACATGCTCGGCTTCATTATAACATCCGTTTGAAACACATGCAAGTAGGATATGCATCCACTATTTCTCACAAGAAAGAGAGTGAATTGGTGTTGGTCACTTCAGAGAAATTTAAATGGGTATTTCATCCAAAACCGAAAAGAATTTGATGGGCATACTCCAAAATCTCATGCTCAGAAATCCCAAGATCTGATAATTCATTAAAGTTATACCCCGAAGTAGTTCTTTGTGGAGTTTAATACATAAATATATTACACAACATTTCAATAAACCAATTGACT
>JZKD02S0957131.1:119722-159072 GCA_000966675.3 Picea glauca | reverse complement strand
TTATTATTTGATATATTATTCATTGGATGAATCCCCATTGTGGATTGATCATGTCGGCTATTGTAATAGGACCAAATCCCCTTTTTCGGATTGGTCAAATGATAATTATAATAGGAAGAATAAGAAGTCGTCCCTGCCAGTGAAGAGACACTTCACATGTGCCAGTCTAATATAAATAAGGAGGCTAGCGCCTCACTTAGACACACAAATCACTTGCTCATTTCATGAGACAAGTTTCAGATATGCAGTTAGAGAAGAAGGAGAGAGAGTGGCGCATATCTGGGAGAGGACTTTCTATATTAGTTTAAGAGATCTCTTGGCATTGTATTGGCTATCTATATTAAGGAAGTTTTGCTAGGTTTTCTTCCCCTAGAGGGCTTCCCAGGATAAATGTTGTGTCTCTTGTGATTGTGTATTTCTCAGTGATCTTGGATTATGATATTGTTACCTAATGAAATGAAAAGAACTATAATTTAAACATTAACAATGCTCTCTCTCTCTTTTAAAATCTACTCTCTATGTTTCTTGAAGTAGTTAGGGTTTTGTCCTTCTAGAAGTTTTTGCACACTTCCTTTTTGTAGTAAATCACTTTAATTAATTCTTTATTGAATTCTCATTAATGAGTTTGTGTCATTGAAATTTGTGCCTCCAAGTGGGACCTACTTAATCCTTAAATAAAATTTTATTTTCTTTGAACTCAAATTAGGGAACATGATTGTGGAAGAGTATGAGAAAAAAATTTAACATTTGATTATGTATGTTGGATATATTGAAGATAAGAAGGTCAAGATACAAAAAATATTAAGTGGTTTTCCTGCATTCTATAGAGACAAGATTCAGTTTGACGAGCCTAAATATTTTGATAAGACAATAAAGAAGGTCAAGTACTTATATGATCAGAACAATGGTAAGGCATATTTCCAAAAACCTTGGAGGGATAAGAAGAAGAACCAACAAGATCGAAGGAATAAGGGCTTTGGACATCCTTTCTTTAGAAACAATCTTAACACATATCAACAACATTATCCAACCCAGAGTGGATCCAATATGGCATAATATTTAGGGAAAAGGGAAAGGCATCCAATCAAATTTTTGGGATGTGAAGAGGATAATTTGTAAATAGATTGTCCTCATAAGGAGGACATAATGAGGAATGTGCACAATATTTAAGAAGCAACTATAATTGAAGAGGTGGCTAGGAACAATACAATAATATATGGAACCTTGGACCATCAATAGGTAGATCATATATCAAACATGATCAAGGTTGAAGGTAAGATTCCTATTGCAGTTTTAATTGATTCAAGAGAAATTCACAGTTATATTCCTCTCGATTTGGCTGAAATATTTCCTCTAAAGAGAAGTAAACATAGTAAATCATGGTTGGCATTGACTACTAGGACCAAAAGGAAAATACATGAGATAGTAAAATGTTTCCCCTTAAATATGAATGGGGTCAACATTGTTACATATCTGAAGATATTTCCATGTGATTCTTATGATGTCCTCTTTGGGATGGATTGTTTAGGTGCACATCCTTATGTTCTAGATTTTCATAATAATATGTTTACTTCTCTAGATGAAGAAGGATAACAAATGATAGTGAAAGTCATTACAATGCCTATTTTCGTAAGGGATATTTTGACGTTGTAGTTGAAAATATGTTTTAGAAAAGGGTGTCAATCGTATGCAACCAATGTGGAACAAACATCAAAGGAAAAATTCCCAAGTCTTGAGGAATTTCCAATACTACAATAGTTTTCATATGTGTTTGAAGATGTACTTGGATTTCCATTTAAAAGAGACATTGATTTCTCTATTGATTTGGTGCCAGGAGCTACTCTAATTTCTAAGACTCCATATAAAATAAGTAAACCAAAATTGAAGGAGTTACAAATGTAGATAGAATATTTGTTGAAGAAAGGGTAAATACATACAAGCATATCTCCTTGAGGAGAACCAGTGGTTTTGTGAATAAGAATGATGGAATTTTGATGGTGTGCATTAATTTAAGATAATTGAACAAATTCATTGTGAGAAATAAATATCCTCTTCCTAGAATTGATGGCTTATTTGATTATCTAAAAGAAGCAAGAATATTTTTAAAGATAGACCTAAGTTCAATATTCCATCGGGTAAGGATAAATGATGAAGATATCAATGAAACAACTTCCAAAACCATATATGGACACTATAAGTTTGTAATGGTGCCATTTAGACTAACAAATGTACCAGGCACTTTCATGTGATTGATGAATGGAATCTTATGCAATATTTGGACAATTTTATCATTATGTTCCTCGATGATAATCTTATTTAATCAAAATCAAAGGAGAAACATGAAGATAACTTGAGGTTAGTACTAAAAGTGCTAAGAGAGCATCAACTTTATTTTAAGTTAAGCAAGTGTTCCTTTTATCAAAGTCAAATTCATTATTTGGGACTCATCATTTATGAGTAAGGAATATCAATACATCTAGATAATATTGAAGCCATTATGGGATGGCCTACACCTAAGAACATGTCAGAGGTAAGGTTATTCATGGGATTGGATAGATGCTAAAAACATTTCGTAGAATGATTCTCCAAAATTGCACATCCAATTACCATTACAAAAGAAAGGAGTCAAATTTTAATGGACATTATAGTCTAAGGGAAGTTTCCAAAAATTAAAGAAAATTCTCACTAGTGCACCCATTCTAAATAATGTGGTTTGTTATGAATCCAAAAAGGTTAAGTATACTGAGAAGAATTATGTGACACATTACTTAGAGCTTGTTTCCATTGTACATGCATTGAATATGTGGAGACATTATCTAATGGGAATAAAATTTGACCTAGGAACAAACCATAGTGGTTTTAAGTATTTATTTGAACAATATACTTTGAATTCTATGCAAACAAGATGGTTGGAATTTATTTGTGAATTTGACTTTGATATCAAACACATTAAAGGTAAAGAGAATAAGGTTGTTAATGCACTTAGCAGAAGGATACATGCACTACATGCTACAACCATTAGCATGTGTAAATTATATTTGAGGAATATAATTCTTGTGGTTGTTATCTTAGATGAGAACTATCTTCATTTCAAAGAAGGATTACTACAGGAAAATGCACAACATAAATATGAAGATTATAAGTTGGAATATGATGGAATTCTTATGCATAACAATAGAGTTTATGTTCCTAGTTCTAGTGAATTAAGGAAACTTGTAACGAATGAGATGCATAATATTCTATATTTTCGACATCTTAGATACCAAAATACAATTACAGTAGTAAGAAGTCAATATTTTTTTGTCAAGAATGAAGAAATGCATTGCTAAGTATATAGCTAGATATATGGAACATCAAAGAGTAAAGGTTGAACACAAACACCCAATATGATTGCTACATATATTGTAACATCCCCAGCTCCAAGCTGGGCCACACCACACAGAAATTATTTCTTTTGATACCATTTTAATTACCCATATTCCATGCATATGAATAAAATTATGCAATCCTAACAGTATTTTATACATGCATAAATATATACAATTAAAGCATATAGAATTAACATAAACATACACATAGTAATTGGCACATAAACACATACAAAGAGCACTTATAGTTTTTTGTAAATCACCAACTCCATGCATACCTCATACATTCCTCCCATTTATAGACTTTGTTGCTCATATACTCTCAACAATAGGTCAGCCTCGAGCCGGGGTTATGACTCCACTAGGGAAAAGGATCCTAATACAGACTAAGGTCTAACAATATCTCTTAAAAGACACAGTCATGTGCCAAATACAACAACTCTCCCCAAATCACAACCTCTCATTCCCCACAACATGTCCCACCCCAGGAAGTGTACCATTTCTCTACTCAACAGTCCTTCGGCTGTACCACTTCCCTTCTAGGGATTCACCAACAAGATGGCCATGAATTATTAGAGCTCTATGGCACTTGGAACACAAGGTTTCTAAAGGATATCAACACCCACTAGCCTAGCACACATGGATTCCTATCCCAACAATTATCTCACCCAAAGAGATTTCTCCACAGGCTTGACAACCTGCTTCAACCCAAACCACCAAGGATTTACAGGGTAACTAGCTTCATCTTACACTCTAGCAAAGGTACGGGTGATGGATGGAAAGAGTTGAGTGAATGATGGAAAGAATGATGGAATTACACTAATTCCCAACATTATATTTGAATTCTCTTAACTTGACACTTGTCACCTTTTGAACTACCTTTGACCCCATTTGGTGACTCGTTTCCAACCTTTAGTAACTTAGGATAAAATTATATTACATGACTTTTGAAATTAGGAATAATATTATAATATTCCCTTGGCTTAAGCCCCCTTGACTTATCCCCTCTTATTAGACCTTTATCCCCCTTTTCCTCTCATGGATTCCTACCCCCCATACTCTTTCCTCTGACTTGGTCTACAACAATGATTCATTTTATTAATATATATGGGTGTGATTACATATTACAATGATAGGCTCACTATCCTTTTAGCTCATAGTCTCCTGGCCTAAATCACACAAGTAGTTTGGCCTAAAAAAAATACATACAAAAGCACTCTAACCCAAAAATTGTTGGCTCACCAGCCTAAAAATTGTATGTATATTTACAATTGGAGTTCATTCTAAAGGTATTTCATTCTCCTCCCCCTTATTTATGCATTGTCCTTGATGCATTATATACACATGTACAAGAAAAAATCTTTAAAAATTTCCAAAAATATGCGGGTAGTTTTCCCACATGGCATCCTCGTGCTCCCACATTGCATCCTCATTCTCCCACATTGCATCTTCAGGACCATAACAGGTCCACTAGACCTTTACTAACCCTATTGCTCGATTCCAAAGCAGCTTGACTTTGTGATTATGTAGGTTTCCATAATAAGTCATAATGTTAGCAAATTTTTATGGATAAAAGTGTGTGCAAGGTTTTAAAACGTCCAACATTTCGAGTGGACACTCCACCCATCATCATGGACACATGATGATGGGTGGAGTGTCCATTCGAAATGTTGGATGTTTCAAATCTTTGCACCCAGTTTTATATAGAAAACTTTGCTAACAATTTGACTTTCCTGACCAATATGCACATCGACTAAGCTTGGAAGTTGCCTTCTTGCTCCACCTGAATCACATTCCAATCAATTACATAATTAGCATCATGAACATAATTTTTAAGCAAAGACACATGAAACACGTTGTGTATGTACATGAATGCAAGCAATGCAATCATGTATGCAATAGGACTAATCATCTCCAGCATCTCAAATGGTCCACAATATATTGTTTCTAGCTTTGGACAACTTCCCAATTTAAGTGAACTCTTCTTAGATTTCACTTTCAAGAAGACATTCTTACCCACTTTAAATTCTTTGTGCATTCTACCTTTGTTTGCATAACTTTATGCATGTCTTGAAAATATTATAAATTATTTTTTATTTTCACCATCTTCTCTTCCATTTCTCTAGGTAATTCCATCCCAACCACTGCTATGTCTATTGGGTTGTCCCGGCTCACTGGCATGCTGCATTTTCTTCCATATAATGCTTCAAACGGGCTCATCTTTAAAGATGCATGATACCCATTATTATAAGAAAACTCAACTAAATTTAAATAATATTCCCACTTTGATGGTTTTTCCATCACATACATTCTCAGCATATCCTCAATCACCTGATTAATCCTATTTGCTTTCTTGTCTGATTCTAGGTGATTTGTTGTGCTAAAATTCATATTTGTCCCATATCCTTTAAGTAATCCCTTCCAAAAATTTGATATAAATTTCGGATCTCTATTAGAAACAATTGCCTTAGGCACAACATGTATGTATTGTCCCCCATTACCAACAACCCAGAAAATTTCTCCAATATCACAAGATAATATACCCAACCCCAAGCTAAGTCATGTTACACAATTTTCTTCCTATGTCACCAATTCTAATTGAAAAATAATTCATAGAGACAGCAATGAACGCATACGATTGTGTTCCTCATGCATCAATTAATTTCTTGGCATGTGCAATTGGCCTTGTGCCACACACAACTATTGTTTCACAACATGCACAACAACTCAAGCCTCACACAAGAATCTTGTTACCGTTACTACTAAAATTGACTAATAGGTAGCATCAATTAACTAACATGCCCTGCATATGCAACAATTATGTGAAACTAACAATAACATGCACAATCATGCATAATTATGTATTGTTTCAAAAAATAGATTTAACACAAACATACATACGATAAAAGCATGTGAACACACTAGGACACTTGTCACTCTAGGAAATGCCTTTGAATCCACTTGGTAATACATTCCTCTCACTTATGAACTTATGATTAAATTATAACATAAATCTTATGACTTAGGAATAATATTATTTCTTTCCTTGGCTTAAGACCCCGTGACTTAGCCTTTTTATTAAGCCCTAATCCCCCTTTCCCTCTCATGGAGTCTTATCCCCCCATACTCATTCACCTGACTTGGTCTACAACAATGATCTATTTTATTAATAAAAACGAGTGTGATTACATATCACTTTTGTTTAAGCTCATTGGCCTAAATCACACATGACCTCTGGCCTCAAAATGTATATATACAAAGGTACTCAAGCCCAAAACATCCTAGCTCACCAGCCTATAAATCATATGTACATTTACAACTTGGGGTTTGGCCTGGGGGTATTACAATGTAGCCTGTAAATTTTTCTCATAGAAATCACTACAATCTTAACTTCCTTGTGAGTTAGTTTCATTGGAATAAAATGAACAACTTTGGTTAGCTTATCTACCACCACCGTGATGGAATCATGGTGCTTCACTATTCTGAGTAGCTTGGTGATAAAATAAATTACCACGACCTCCCATTTCCACTCCAGAATTGGAAATGGTTGTAGAAATTTAGCTGGATGTTTGTGCTCATCCTTTACCTTCTGATATTATAAACATGGCTATATAATCAACCACATCTTTCTTCATACTCGACCAAAAATATTGGCTCTTTATAGTTGTCAATAGTTTTTTGGTGACCTGGGTGCCCAACATAACACACAATATGCATTTCTCTGAGCACCATGTTTTTCATCTCCTGATATTTAGGCACATATACTATATCCTTGTACATGAGGATCCATCCTCTCCCAACTCATAATCCTTAATTTTCTGCTGAAAATTACCTTACTGTAATATCTCTTTTGTTTTCACATAATGTTGATATGATTTTGCAGCTTCCAAAATTCTATCTTTTAATTCATATTTATACATGCTAATTATTGTAGCATGCATCTCATGCACCCTCCTATTGAGTGCATCAACCACCTCGTTCTCCTTTCCTTTGATNATGATGATGATGTATCATTTTTTATACTAATACATATTGATGCAGATGATGATGGCATTCCTTTGAGAATGACGATGTTGTCGATGAAGAAAACTTTCGATGATTTATAGATACGGCAGTCAGTGTTCCAAGATGATATTGATGATGTTGTCCTCTCACCCACTTGATGTTGTTGATGATGTTGTCCTCTCTCTCTCGCATGATGTTGTTGAAGAATACCCTTCTTGTTAAGGGGGAGTGTTGAAATAATGTAACTGCAAAGAGTATTCTTATTATTATTTGATATATTATTCATTGGATCAATTCCCATTGTGGATTGATCATGTAGGCTATTGTAATAGGACCAAATCCCCTTTTGCAGATTGGTCAAATGATAATTATAATAGGCAGAATAAGAAGTCAGCCCCAACAGATATTTAAGAGGCCCCAGAATATAATTAAGGTGGTTATAACCACCCAGTTGGAGAAGTTGGCCTTGCCAGTGAAGAGACACTTCACACGTGCCAGCATAATATAAATAAGGAGGCTAGCGCCTCACTTAGACACACAACTCACTTGCTCATTTCATGAGACAAGTTTCGGATCTGTAGTTAGAGAAGAAGGAGAGAGAGTGGCGCATATCTGGGAGAGGACTTTCTATATTAGTTTAAGAGATCTCTTGGCATTGTATTGGCTATCTATATTAAGGAAGTTTTGTTGGGTTTTCTTCCCCTAGAGGGCTTCCTAGGATAAATGTTGTGTCTCTTGTGATTGTGTATTTCTCAGTGATCTTGGATTATGTTATTGTTACCTAATGAAATGCAAAGAACTATAATAATGGCTTAAACATTAACAATGCTCTCTCTCTCTTTTAAAATCTACTTTCGATGTTTCTTGAAGTAGTTAGGGTTTTTTCCTTCTAGAAGTTTCTGCATGCTTCCTTTTTGTAGTAAATCACTTTAATTATTTCTTTATTGAATTCTCATTAATGAGTTTGTGTCATTGAAATTTGTGCCTCCAAGTGGGACCTACTTAATCCTTAAATAAAATTTTATTTTCATTGAACTCAAATTGGGGAACATGATTGTGGAAGAGTATGAGAAAAAAAATTAACATTTGATTATGTATGTTGGATATATTGAAGATAAGAAGGTCAAGATACAAAATATATTAAGTGGTTTGCCTGCATTCTATAGAGACAAGATTTAGTTTGACGAGCCTAAATATTTTGATGAGACAATAAAGAAGGTGAAGTACTTATATGATTAGAACAATGGTAAGGCATATTTCCAAAAACCTTGGAGGGATAAGAAGAAGAACCAACAAGATCGAAGGAATAAGGGCTTTGGACATCCTTTATTTAGAAACAATCTTAACACATATCAAGAACATTATCCAACCCAGAGTGGATCCAATATGGCATAATATTTAGGGAAAAGGGAAAGGCATCCAATCAAATTTTTGGGATGTGAAGGGGATAATTTGTAAAGAGATTCTCCTCATAAGGAGGACATAATGAGGAATGTGCACAATATTTAAGAAGCAACTATAATTAAAGAGGTGGCTAGGAACAATACAAGAATATATGGAACCTTGGACCATCAATAGGTAGATCATATATCAAACATGATCAAGGTTGAAGGTAAGATTCCTATTGCAGTTTTAATTGATTCAGGAGAAATTCACAGTTATATTCCTCTTGATTTGGCTGAAATATTTCCTCTAAAGAGAAGTAAACATAGTAAATCACGGTTGGCATTGACTACTAGAACCAAAAGGAAAATACATGAGATAGTAAAATGTTTCCCCTTAAATATGAATGGGGTCAACATTGTTACATATCTGAAGATATTTCCATGTGATTCTTATGATGTCCTCTTTGGGATGGATTGTTTAGGTGCACATCCTTATGTTCTAGATTTTCATAATAATATGTTTACTTCTCTAGATGAAGAAGGATAACAAATGATAGTGAAAGTCATTACAATGCCTATTTTCGTAAGGGATATTTTGACGTTGTAGTTGAAAATATGTTTTAGAAAAGGGTGTCAATCGTATGCAACCAATGTGGAACAAACATCAAAGGAAAAATTCCCAAGTCTTGAGGAATTTCCAATACTACAATAGTTTTCATATGTGTTTGAAGATGTACTTGGATTTCCATTTAAAAGAGACATTGATTTCTCTATTGATTTGGTGCCAGGAGCTACTCTAATTTCTAAGACTCCATATAAAATAAGTAAACCAAAATTGAAGGAGTTACAAATGTAGATAGAATATTTGTTGAAGAAAGGGTAAATACATACAAGCATATCTCCTTGAGGAGAACCAGTGGTTTTGTGAATAAGAATGATGGAATTTTGATGGTGTGCATTAATTTAAGATAATTGAACAAATTCATTGTGAGAAATAAATATCCTCTTCCTAGAATTGATGGCTTATTTGATTATCTAAAAGAAGCAAGAATATTTTTAAAGATAGACCTAAGTTCAATATTCCATCGGGTAAGGATAAATGATGAAGATATCAATGAAACAACTTCCAAAACCATATATGGACACTATAAGTTTGTAATGGTGCCATTTAGACTAACAAATGTACCAGGCACTTTCATGTGATTGATGAATGGAATCTTATGCAATATTTGGACAATTTTATCATTATGTTCCTCGATGATAATCTTATTTAATCAAAATCAAAGGAGAAACATGAAGATAACTTGAGGTTAGTACTAAAAGTGCTAAGAGAGCATCAACTTTATTTTAAGTTAAGCAAGTGTTCCTTTTATCAAAGTCAAATTCATTATTTGGGACTCATCATTTATGAGTAAGGAATATCAATACATCTAGATAATATTGAAGCCATTATGGGATGGCCTACACCTAAGAACATGTCAGAGGTAAGGTTATTCATGGGATTGGATAGATGCTAAAAACATTTCGTAGAATGATTCTCCAAAATTGCACATCCAATTACCATTACAAAAGAAAGGAGTCAAATTTTAATGGACATTATAGTCTAAGGGAAGTTTCCAAAAATTAAAGAAAATTCTCACTAGTGCACCCATTCTAAATAATGTGGTTTGTTATGAATCCAAAAAGGTTAAGTATACTGAGAAGAATTATGTGACACATTACTTAGAGCTTGTTTCCATTGTACATGCATTGAATATGTGGAGACATTATCTAATGGGAATAAAATTTGACCTAGGAACAAACCATAGTGGTTTTAAGTATTTATTTGAACAATATACTTTGAATTCTATGCAAACAAGATGGTTGGAATTTATTTGTGAATTTGACTTTGATATCAAACACATTAAAGGTAAAGAGAATAAGGTTGTTAATGCACTTAGCAGAAGGATACATGCACTACATGCTACAACCATTAGCATGTGTAAATTATATTTGAGGAATATAATTCTTGTGGTTGTTATCTTAGATGAGAACTATCTTCATTTCAAAGAAGGATTACTACAGGAAAATGCACAACATAAATATGAAGATTATAAGTTGGAATATGATGGAATTCTTATGCATAACAATAGAGTTTATGTTCCTAGTTCTAGTGAATTAAGGAAACTTGTAACGAATGAGATGCATAATATTCTATATTTTCGACATCTTAGATACCAAAATACAATTACAGTAGTAAGAAGTCAATATTTTTTTGTCAAGAATGAAGAAATGCATTGCTAAGTATATAGCTAGATATATGGAACATCAAAGAGTAAAGGTTGAACACAAACACCCAATATGATTGCTACATATATTGTAACATCCCCAGCTCCAAGCTGGGCCACACCACACAGAAATTATTTCTTTTGATACCATTTTAATTACCCATATTCCATGCATATGAATAAAATTATGCAATCCTAACAGTATTTTATACATGCATAAATATATACAATTAAAGCATATAGAATTAACATAAACATACACATAGTAATTGGCACATAAACACATACAAAGAGCACTTATAGTTTTTTGTAAATCACCAACTCCATGCATACCTCATACATTCCTCCCATTTATAGACTTTGTTGCTCATATACTCTCAACAATAGGTCAGCCTCGAGCCGGGGTTATGACTCCACTAGGGAAAAGGATCCTAATACAGACTAAGGTCTAACAATATCTCTTAAAAGACACAGTCATGTGCCAAATACAACAACTCTCCCCAAATCACAACCTCTCATTCCCCACAACATGTCCCACCCCAGGAAGTGTACCATTTCTCTACTCAACAGTCCTTCGGCTGTACCACTTCCCTTCTAGGGATTCACCAACAAGATGGCCATGAATTATTAGAGCTCTATGGCACTTGGAACACAAGGTTTCTAAAGGATATCAACACCCACTAGCCTAGCACACATGGATTCCTATCCCAACAATTATCTCACCCAAAGAGATTTCTCCACAGGCTTGACAACCTGCTTCAACCCAAACCACCAAGGATTTACAGGGTAACTAGCTTCATCTTACACTCTAGCAAAGGTACGGGTGATGGATGGAAAGAGTTGAGTGAATGATGGAAAGAATGATGGAATTACACTAATTCCCAACATTATATTTGAATTCTCTTAACTTGACACTTGTCACCTTTTGAACTACCTTTGACCCCATTTGGTGACTCGTTTCCAACCTTTAGTAACTTAGGATAAAATTATATTACATGACTTTTGAAATTAGGAATAATATTATAATATTCCCTTGGCTTAAGCCCCCTTGACTTATCCCCTCTTATTAGACCTTTATCCCCCTTTTCCTCTCATGGATTCCTACCCCCCATACTCTTTCCTCTGACTTGGTCTACAACAATGATTCATTTTATTAATATATATGGGTGTGATTACATATTACAATGATAGGCTCACTATCCTTTTAGCTCATAGTCTCCTGGCCTAAATCACACAAGTAGTTTGGCCTAAAAAAAATACATACAAAAGCACTCTAACCCAAAAATTGTTGGCTCACCAGCCTAAAAATTGTATGTATATTTACAATTGGAGTTCATTCTAAAGGTATTTCATTCTCCTCCCCCTTATTTATGCATTGTCCTTGATGCATTATATACACATGTACAAGAAAAAATCTTTAAAAATTTCCAAAAATATGCGGGTAGTTTTCCCACATGGCATCCTCGTGCTCCCACATTGCATCCTCATTCTCCCACATTGCATCTTCAGGACCATAACAGGTCCACTAGACCTTTACTAACCCTATTGCTCGATTCCAAAGCAGCTTGACTTTGTGATTATGTAGGTTTCCATAATAAGTCATAATGTTAGCAAATTTTTATGGATAAAAGTGTGTGCAAGGTTTTAAAACGTCCAACATTTCGAGTGGACACTCCACCCATCATCATGGACACATGATGATGGGTGGAGTGTCCATTCGAAATGTTGGATGTTTCAAATCTTTGCACCCAGTTTTATATAGAAAACTTTGCTAACAATTTGACTTTCCTGACCAATATGCACATCGACTAAGCTTGGAAGTTGCCTTCTTGCTCCACCTGAATCACATTCCAATCAATTACATAATTAGCATCATGAACATAATTTTTAAGCAAAGACACATGAAACACGTTGTGTATGTACATGAATGCAAGCAATGCAATCATGTATGCAATAGGACTAATCATCTCCAGCATCTCAAATGGTCCACAATATATTGTTTCTAGCTTTGGACAACTTCCCAATTTAAGTGAACTCTTCTTAGATTTCACTTTCAAGAAGACATTCTTACCCACTTTAAATTCTTTGTGCATTCTACCTTTGTTTGCATAACTTTATGCATGTCTTGAAAATATTATAAATTATTTTTTATTTTCACCATCTTCTCTTCCATTTCTCTAGGTAATTCCATCCCAACCACTGCTATGTCTATTGGGTTGTCCCGGCTCACTGGCATGCTGCATTTTCTTCCATATAATGCTTCAAACGGGCTCATCTTTAAAGATGCATGATACCCATTATTATAAGAAAACTCAACTAAATTTAAATAATATTCCCACTTTGATGGTTTTTCCATCACATACATTCTCAGCATATCCTCAATCACCTGATTAATCCTATTTGCTTTCTTGTCTGATTCTAGGTGATTTGTTGTGCTAAAATTCATATTTGTCCCATATCCTTTAAGTAATCCCTTCCAAAAATTTGATATAAATTTCGGATCTCTATTAGAAACAATTGCCTTAGGCACAACATGTATGTATTGTCCCCCATTACCAACAACCCAGAAAATTTCTCCAATATCACAAGATAATATACCCAACCCCAAGCTAAGTCATGTTACACAATTTTCTTCCTATGTCACCAATTCTAATTGAAAAATAATTCATAGAGACAGCAATGAACGCATACGATTGTGTTCCTCATGCATCAATTAATTTCTTGGCATGTGCAATTGGCCTTGTGCCACACACAACTATTGTTTCACAACATGCACAACAACTCAAGCCTCACACAAGAATCTTGTTACCGTTACTACTAAAATTGACTAATAGGTAGCATCAATTAACTAACATGCCCTGCATATGCAACAATTATGTGAAACTAACAATAACATGCACAATCATGCATAATTATGTATTGTTTCAAAAAATAGATTTAACACAAACATACATACGATAAAAGCATGTGAACACACTAGGACACTTGTCACTCTAGGAAATGCCTTTGAATCCACTTGGTAATACATTCCTCTCACTTATGAACTTATGATTAAATTATAACATAAATCTTATGACTTAGGAATAATATTATTTCTTTCCTTGGCTTAAGACCCCGTGACTTAGCCTTTTTATTAAGCCCTAATCCCCCTTTCCCTCTCATGGAGTCTTATCCCCCCATACTCATTCACCTGACTTGGTCTACAACAATGATCTATTTTATTAATAAAAACGAGTGTGATTACATATCACTTTTGTTTAAGCTCATTGGCCTAAATCACACATGACCTCTGGCCTCAAAATGTATATATACAAAGGTACTCAAGCCCAAAACATCCTAGCTCACCAGCCTATAAATCATATGTACATTTACAACTTGGGGTTTGGCCTGGGGGTATTACAATGTAGCCTGTAAATTTTTCTCATAGAAATCACTACAATCTTAACTTCCTTGTGAGTTAGTTTCATTGGAATAAAATGAACAACTTTGGTTAGCTTATCTACCACCACCGTGATGGAATCATGGTGCTTCACTATTCTGAGTAGCTTGGTGATAAAATAAATTACCACGACCTCCCATTTCCACTCCAGAATTGGAAATGGTTGTAGAAATTTAGCTGGATGTTTGTGCTCATCCTTTACCTTCTGATATTATAAACATGGCTATATAATCAACCACATCTTTCTTCATACTCGACCAAAAATATTGGCTCTTTATAGTTGTCAATAGTTTTTTGGTGACCTGGGTGCCCAACATAACACACAATATGCATTTCTCTGAGCACCATGTTTTTCATCTCCTGATATTTAGGCACATATACTATATCCTTGTACATGAGGATCCATCCTCTCCCAACTCATAATCCTTAATTTTCTGCTGAAAATTACCTTACTGTAATATCTCTTTTGTTTTCACATAATGTTGATATGATTTTGCAGCTTCCAAAATTCTATCTTTTAATTCATATTTATACATGCTAATTATTGTAGCATGCATCTCATGCACCCTCCTATTGAGTGCATCAACCACCTCGTTCTCCTTTCCTTTGATNTTTATTAATATATATGGGTGTGATTACATATTACAATGATAGGCTCACTATCCTTTTAGCTCATAGTCTCTTGGCCTAAATCACACAAGTAGTTTGGCCTCAAAAAAATACATACAAAAGCACTCTAACCCAAAAATTGTTGGCTCACCAGCCTATAAATTGTATGTATATTTACATTTGGAGTTCATTCTAAAGGTATTGCATTCCCCTCCCCCTTATGTATGTATTGTCCTCGATGCATTATATACACATGTACAAGCAAAATTCTTTAAAAATTTCCAAAAATATGCGGGTAGTTTTCCCACATGGCATCCTCGTGCTCCCACATTGCATCCTCATGCTCCCACATTGCATCTTCAGGACCATAACAGGTCCACTAGACCTTTACTAACCCTATTGCTCGATTCCAAAGCAGCTTGACTTTGTGATTATGTAGGTTTCCATAGTAAGTCATAATGTTAGAAAAATTTTATGGATAAAAGTGTGTGCAAGGTTTTGAAACGTCCAACATTTCGAGTGGACACTCCACCCATCATCATGGACACATGATGATGGGTGGAGTGTCCACTCGAAATGTTGGATGTTTCAAAACTTTGCACCCAGTTTTATCTAGAAAAATTTGCTAACAATTTGAATTTCCTGACCAATATGCACATCGGCTAATCTTGGAAGTTGCCTTCTTGCTCCACCTGAATCACATTCCAATCAATTACATAATTAGCATCAGGAACATAATTTTTAAGCAAAGACACATGAAACATGTTATGTATGTACATGGATGCAAGCAATGCAATCATGTATGCAATAGGTCTAATCATCTCCAACATCTCAAATGGTCCACAATATATTGTTGCTAGCTTTGGACAACTTCCCAATTTAAGTGAACTCTTCTTAGCTTTCACTTTCAAGAAGACATGCTTACCCACTTTAAATTCTTTGTGCATTCTACCTTTGTCTGCATAACTTTCTGCATGTCTTGAACATCTTATAAATTATTTTTTATTTTCACCATCTTCTCTTCCATTTCTCTAGTTAATTCCATCCCAACCACTGCTATGTCTATTGGGTTGTCCCGGCTCACTGGCGTGTTGCATTTTCTTCCATATAATGCTTCAAATGGGATCATCTTTAAAGATGCATGATACCCATTATTATAAGAAAACTCAACTAAATTTAAATAATATTCCCACTTTGATGGTTTTTCCATCACATACATTCTCAGTATATCCTCAATCACCTGATTAATCCTATTTGCTTTCTTGTCTGATTCTAGGTGATTTGTTGTGCTAAAATTCATATTTGTCCCATATCCTTTAAGTAAACCCTTCCAAAAATTTGATATAAATTTTGGATCTCTATTAGAAACAATTGCCTTAGGCACACCATGTATGTATTGTCCCCCATTACCAACAGCCCAGGAAATTTCTCCAATATCACAAGATAATGTACCCAACCCCAAGCTAAGTCATGTTACACAATTTTCTTCCTATGTCACCAGTTCTAATTGTAAAATAATTCATAGAGACAACAACGAATGCATCTGATTGTGTTCCTCATGCATCAACTAATTTCTTGGCACGTGCAATTGGCCTTGTGCCACGCGCAACTATTGTTTCACAACATGCACAACAACTCAAGCCTCACACAAGAATCTTGTTACCATTACTACTAAAATTGACTAATAGGTAACATCAATTAACTACCATGCCCTGCATATGCAACAATTATGTGAAACTAACAATAACATGCACAATCATGCATAATTATGTATTGTTTCAAAAAATAGATTTAACACAAACACCCATACGATAAAAGCATGTGACCACACTAGGACACTTGTCACTCTAGGAAATGCCTTTGAATCCACTTGGTAATACATTCCTCTCACTTAGGAACTTATGATTAAATTATAACATAAATCTTATGACTTAGGAATAATATTATTTTATTCCTTGGCTTAAGACCCCGTGAGTTAGCCTTTTTATTAAGCCCTAATCCCCCTTCCCTCTCATGGAGTCTTATCCCCCCATACTCTTTCACCTGACTTGGTCTACAACAATGATCTATTTTATTAATAAAAACGAGTGTGATTACATATCACTTTTGTTTAAGCTCATTGGCCTAAATCACATAGGACCTCTGGCCTCAAAATGTATATATACAAAGGTACTCAAGCCCAAAACATCCGAGCTCACCAGCCTATAAAGCATATGTACATTTACAACTTGGGGTTTGGCCTAGGGGTATTACAATGTAGCCTGTAAATTTTTCTCATAGAAATCGCTACAATGTTAGATTCCTTGTGAGTTAGTTTCATTGGAATAAAATGAACAGCTTTGGTTAGCTTATCCACCACCACCGTGATGGAATCATGATGCTTCACTATTCTGAGCAGCTTGGTGATAAAATAAATTACCACGACCTCCCATTTCCACTCCAGAATTGGAAATGGTTGTACGAATTTAGCTGGATGGTTTGTGCTCATCCTTTACCTTCTGATATTATAAACATGGCTATATAATCAACCACCTCTTTCTTCATACCCGACCAAAAATATTGGCTCTTTATAGTTGTCAATAGTTTTTTGGTGACCTAGGTGCTCAACATAACACACAATATGCATTTCTCTGAGCACCATGTTTTTCATCTCCTGATATTTAGGCACATATACTATATCTTTGTACATGAGGATCCATCCTCTCCCAACTCATAATCCTTAATTTTCTGCTGAAAATTACCTTACTGTAATATCTCTTTTGTTTTCACATAATGTTGATATGATTTTCCAGCTTCCAAAATTCTATCTTTTAATTCATATTTATACATGCTAATTATTGTAGCATGCATCTCATGCACCCTCCTATTGAGTGCATCAACCACCTCGTTCTCCTTTCCTTTGATATCCTTTATATCAAAGTCATATTCACTAAGGAATTCCAACCATCTTGTTTGTCTGGCATTCAAAGTTGGCTATCCAAACAAATATTTCAGACCAATATGGTTTGTCCTCAAATAAAATCTCTTTCCCATAAGTTAATTCCTCCACATCTTCAAGGCATGAACTATGGTTTCCAATTCTAAATCATGAGTGGCATAGTTTTTCTCATGTTCTTTTAAATTCATTTACTCGTAGCATATCACATGCCCATTTTGGCCAAGGACTCCTCCAATCCCTTCCTTGCATGCATTAGTGCCCACAGTAAAGTCTTCATTTGAATCATCAATATTCAAGATTGGTGCACTGGTCAATAAATTCTTCAAATGTCGAAATCTTTCTTCACATTCAAAGGTCCACTCAAACTTCACACCCTTCTTTTGCAAAGAAGTGATTGGTTGTGCAATCCTTGAGAAACCCTCAATAAATATTCTATAATAACCTACAAGTCCCATGAATAACCTCACCTCTAACACATTCTTTATTCTTCGCCATCCTTCAAGGGATTTAATCTTCTCAAGATCCATGGAAATCCCCTCCTCTAAAATGATATGGCCCAAATAATGAATCTTCCTCTGATAAAATGAGCACTTGATCAACTTAGCATACAACTAATGCTCCCTCAATACTTGTAGCACCATCCTCAAGTGTTTCTCATTCTCTTCTTCAAACATAGAGTAGATAAGTATGTCATCGAAGAAGACAATGACAAAGTTATCCAAGTAATTTCTTAAAATTGCATTCATAAAACACATGAAGATAGTTGGTGCATTTGACAGCCCAAATGGCAACATTGTAAACTCATAATGGCCATACCTTGTTATAAATGTTTTATTGTTGATATCTTCTTCTTTAATTCTCACCTTATGATAGCCTAACTTGAGGTCAATCTTGGAAAATATCTTTGCACCCTTCATCTGATAAAAAAATTCATCCATCCTTGGCAAAGGATACTTGTTCTTTGTAGTCACCTTATTTAGTTATATGAAATCAATGCACAACCTCAAGGTTCCATCCTTCTTCTTGTAAAATAACATTGGGTCACCCCAAGGTGACACACTTGGGAGTATATGTGCCTTATTCAAAAGCTCCTCAAGTTGCATTTGCAATTCCTTAAACTCTGGAGTACTCATCCTATAAGGATTCTTGGACATTGGGACAGCTCCAGGCATCAAATTGATAGAGAAATTTATATATCTCTTTGGTGGAAACCCCAATATCTCTCTAAATACATCCTCAAATTCTTTCAAGACTAGATGGTCTTCAATACTTAGCACTTTATCCTTAGTTTCCTCTTCCATATGTGCTGCATAAATTTGACATCATTTTTTTAAGCTTCTTTTTAGTTGGAAGGTTGAAATCACTTTAATAGTTACTTCCCTTGGAATACCTTAAATTGTCCTCAAGTTTCCTTTTTCATCCAAACAAGTGAAGGCCTTGTTATAACCATCTAGGACAACATGATTCGTATCTAACCAATCCATATCTATCATATGAACCCAAAGGTATGATATTCAAATATTCCTTTGTCCTCGATCCATTCATGTCCATTGAACAATCCTTAACCATCTCATTGATTATTCTTTTAGCTCTTGTAGCTAACTAAACAAACCAAGATTTCCCAAGCTTGCTTATTTTCCAATCAAATATCTCAATAATATTAGGATCGATGTAACTATGGCTAGCTACTGAATCAATTAAAATAGCTATAGGTTGATCATTCATATTACCTTCCACTTCAATCATATGAGATTGAAATCCAACTTGCTTGTTGTCCAAGGTTGCATAAATCTTTGGCATTCTTCTTCCCATATCCTCAATTGTATCAGTATTTTGTACATTGTGAGAAATCTTCACTCTTTCACCTCTATGAGGGAAATCTCTTACATGTGATCTCCCTCACAACCCCAACATTTAATAAGTTAATTGATTGGTCATTTTCCCAATGATTCTGACATTTTGGGTCATTTTGAGTTGGTTGTCCTTGAGAACAATTTATGAAGAATGGTGGCTTGTGCCCTTTCTTTTTCTTCTCCATCTTACATTTGTTCTTGTCTTCCTAATCCTTTTGGAAAGTTTGTCTTCATCTATGTTGATAATAAAGGCACATGGCTCTCCTTATTGTTTCCTCTAATGTCTTAGGATAATCATATTGTATATTATCACTAAAAATTGAAGGTAACCCATTCAGAAACCTTTTTTGCTCATCCTTGATGAAATAAACATACCTCAATAGCTCCAAGAATCTTCTCTCATACCCATCCATGGTCATGCTTCCAATATTGAGTTCAAATAAATCCTTCATCTTCATATGATAATAATGTTTGGAAAAGTGTTTCTTATGAAAATAGGTTTTGAACTCCCTCAAAGTAAACTTCTTCTCATCAATGTGATTTACTTGCACAAACTGATCCCATCACATTGATGATTTTCCCTTCAGCTGGTAAATTGTAATTCTACCTTTTGCTTGTGAGGAATAATTGTGCAATTGGAAATACTTCCTCATTCCCAATAGCCAAGTCTCTGCATATTCATATTTCTTGTGCTCACCATNACCAAAAGGAAAATACATGAGATAGTAAAATGTTTCCCCTTAAATATGAATGGGGTCAACATTGTTACATATCTGAAGATATTTCCATGTGATTCTTATGATGTCCTCTTTGGGATGGATTGTTTAGGTGCACATCCTTATGTTCTAGATTTTCATAATAATATGTTTACTTCTCTAGATGAAGAAGGATAACAAATGATAGTGAAAGTCATTACAATGCCTATTTTCGTAAGGGATATTTTGACGTTGTAGTTGAAAATATGTTTTAGAAAAGGGTGTCAATCGTATGCAACCAATGTGGAACAAACATCAAAGGAAAAATTCCCAAGTCTTGAGGAATTTCCAATACTACAATAGTTTTCATATGTGTTTGAAGATGTACTTGGATTTCCATTTAAAAGAGACATTGATTTCTCTATTGATTTGGTGCCAGGAGCTACTCTAATTTCTAAGACTCCATATAAAATAAGTAAACCAAAATTGAAGGAGTTACAAATGTAGATAGAATATTTGTTGAAGAAAGGGTAAATACATACAAGCATATCTCCTTGAGGAGAACCAGTGGTTTTGTGAATAAGAATGATGGAATTTTGATGGTGTGCATTAATTTAAGATAATTGAACAAATTCATTGTGAGAAATAAATATCCTCTTCCTAGAATTGATGGCTTATTTGATTATCTAAAAGAAGCAAGAATATTTTTAAAGATAGACCTAAGTTCAATATTCCATCGGGTAAGGATAAATGATGAAGATATCAATGAAACAACTTCCAAAACCATATATGGACACTATAAGTTTGTAATGGTGCCATTTAGACTAACAAATGTACCAGGCACTTTCATGTGATTGATGAATGGAATCTTATGCAATATTTGGACAATTTTATCATTATGTTCCTCGATGATAATCTTATTTAATCAAAATCAAAGGAGAAACATGAAGATAACTTGAGGTTAGTACTAAAAGTGCTAAGAGAGCATCAACTTTATTTTAAGTTAAGCAAGTGTTCCTTTTATCAAAGTCAAATTCATTATTTGGGACTCATCATTTATGAGTAAGGAATATCAATACATCTAGATAATATTGAAGCCATTATGGGATGGCCTACACCTAAGAACATGTCAGAGGTAAGGTTATTCATGGGATTGGATAGATGCTAAAAACATTTCGTAGAATGATTCTCCAAAATTGCACATCCAATTACCATTACAAAAGAAAGGAGTCAAATTTTAATGGACATTATAGTCTAAGGGAAGTTTCCAAAAATTAAAGAAAATTCTCACTAGTGCACCCATTCTAAATAATGTGGTTTGTTATGAATCCAAAAAGGTTAAGTATACTGAGAAGAATTATGTGACACATTACTTAGAGCTTGTTTCCATTGTACATGCATTGAATATGTGGAGACATTATCTAATGGGAATAAAATTTGACCTAGGAACAAACCATAGTGGTTTTAAGTATTTATTTGAACAATATACTTTGAATTCTATGCAAACAAGATGGTTGGAATTTATTTGTGAATTTGACTTTGATATCAAACACATTAAAGGTAAAGAGAATAAGGTTGTTAATGCACTTAGCAGAAGGATACATGCACTACATGCTACAACCATTAGCATGTGTAAATTATATTTGAGGAATATAATTCTTGTGGTTGTTATCTTAGATGAGAACTATCTTCATTTCAAAGAAGGATTACTACAGGAAAATGCACAACATAAATATGAAGATTATAAGTTGGAATATGATGGAATTCTTATGCATAACAATAGAGTTTATGTTCCTAGTTCTAGTGAATTAAGGAAACTTGTAACGAATGAGATGCATAATATTCTATATTTTCGACATCTTAGATACCAAAATACAATTACAGTAGTAAGAAGTCAATATTTTTTTGTCAAGAATGAAGAAATGCATTGCTAAGTATATAGCTAGATATATGGAACATCAAAGAGTAAAGGTTGAACACAAACACCCAATATGATTGCTACATATATTGTAACATCCCCAGCTCCAAGCTGGGCCACACCACACAGAAATTATTTCTTTTGATACCATTTTAATTACCCATATTCCATGCATATGAATAAAATTATGCAATCCTAACAGTATTTTATACATGCATAAATATATACAATTAAAGCATATAGAATTAACATAAACATACACATAGTAATTGGCACATAAACACATACAAAGAGCACTTATAGTTTTTTGTAAATCACCAACTCCATGCATACCTCATACATTCCTCCCATTTATAGACTTTGTTGCTCATATACTCTCAACAATAGGTCAGCCTCGAGCCGGGGTTATGACTCCACTAGGGAAAAGGATCCTAATACAGACTAAGGTCTAACAATATCTCTTAAAAGACACAGTCATGTGCCAAATACAACAACTCTCCCCAAATCACAACCTCTCATTCCCCACAACATGTCCCACCCCAGGAAGTGTACCATTTCTCTACTCAACAGTCCTTCGGCTGTACCACTTCCCTTCTAGGGATTCACCAACAAGATGGCCATGAATTATTAGAGCTCTATGGCACTTGGAACACAAGGTTTCTAAAGGATATCAACACCCACTAGCCTAGCACACATGGATTCCTATCCCAACAATTATCTCACCCAAAGAGATTTCTCCACAGGCTTGACAACCTGCTTCAACCCAAACCACCAAGGATTTACAGGGTAACTAGCTTCATCTTACACTCTAGCAAAGGTACGGGTGATGGATGGAAAGAGTTGAGTGAATGATGGAAAGAATGATGGAATTACACTAATTCCCAACATTATATTTGAATTCTCTTAACTTGACACTTGTCACCTTTTGAACTACCTTTGACCCCATTTGGTGACTCGTTTCCAACCTTTAGTAACTTAGGATAAAATTATATTACATGACTTTTGAAATTAGGAATAATATTATAATATTCCCTTGGCTTAAGCCCCCTTGACTTATCCCCTCTTATTAGACCTTTATCCCCCTTTTCCTCTCATGGATTCCTACCCCCCATACTCTTTCCTCTGACTTGGTCTACAACAATGATTCATTTTATTAATATATATGGGTGTGATTACATATTACAATGATAGGCTCACTATCCTTTTAGCTCATAGTCTCCTGGCCTAAATCACACAAGTAGTTTGGCCTAAAAAAAATACATACAAAAGCACTCTAACCCAAAAATTGTTGGCTCACCAGCCTAAAAATTGTATGTATATTTACAATTGGAGTTCATTCTAAAGGTATTTCATTCTCCTCCCCCTTATTTATGCATTGTCCTTGATGCATTATATACACATGTACAAGAAAAAATCTTTAAAAATTTCCAAAAATATGCGGGTAGTTTTCCCACATGGCATCCTCGTGCTCCCACATTGCATCCTCATTCTCCCACATTGCATCTTCAGGACCATAACAGGTCCACTAGACCTTTACTAACCCTATTGCTCGATTCCAAAGCAGCTTGACTTTGTGATTATGTAGGTTTCCATAATAAGTCATAATGTTAGCAAATTTTTATGGATAAAAGTGTGTGCAAGGTTTTAAAACGTCCAACATTTCGAGTGGACACTCCACCCATCATCATGGACACATGATGATGGGTGGAGTGTCCATTCGAAATGTTGGATGTTTCAAATCTTTGCACCCAGTTTTATATAGAAAACTTTGCTAACAATTTGACTTTCCTGACCAATATGCACATCGACTAAGCTTGGAAGTTGCCTTCTTGCTCCACCTGAATCACATTCCAATCAATTACATAATTAGCATCATGAACATAATTTTTAAGCAAAGACACATGAAACACGTTGTGTATGTACATGAATGCAAGCAATGCAATCATGTATGCAATAGGACTAATCATCTCCAGCATCTCAAATGGTCCACAATATATTGTTTCTAGCTTTGGACAACTTCCCAATTTAAGTGAACTCTTCTTAGATTTCACTTTCAAGAAGACATTCTTACCCACTTTAAATTCTTTGTGCATTCTACCTTTGTTTGCATAACTTTATGCATGTCTTGAAAATATTATAAATTATTTTTTATTTTCACCATCTTCTCTTCCATTTCTCTAGGTAATTCCATCCCAACCACTGCTATGTCTATTGGGTTGTCCCGGCTCACTGGCATGCTGCATTTTCTTCCATATAATGCTTCAAACGGGCTCATCTTTAAAGATGCATGATACCCATTATTATAAGAAAACTCAACTAAATTTAAATAATATTCCCACTTTGATGGTTTTTCCATCACATACATTCTCAGCATATCCTCAATCACCTGATTAATCCTATTTGCTTTCTTGTCTGATTCTAGGTGATTTGTTGTGCTAAAATTCATATTTGTCCCATATCCTTTAAGTAATCCCTTCCAAAAATTTGATATAAATTTCGGATCTCTATTAGAAACAATTGCCTTAGGCACAACATGTATGTATTGTCCCCCATTACCAACAACCCAGAAAATTTCTCCAATATCACAAGATAATATACCCAACCCCAAGCTAAGTCATGTTACACAATTTTCTTCCTATGTCACCAATTCTAATTGAAAAATAATTCATAGAGACAGCAATGAACGCATACGATTGTGTTCCTCATGCATCAATTAATTTCTTGGCATGTGCAATTGGCCTTGTGCCACACACAACTATTGTTTCACAACATGCACAACAACTCAAGCCTCACACAAGAATCTTGTTACCGTTACTACTAAAATTGACTAATAGGTAGCATCAATTAACTAACATGCCCTGCATATGCAACAATTATGTGAAACTAACAATAACATGCACAATCATGCATAATTATGTATTGTTTCAAAAAATAGATTTAACACAAACATACATACGATAAAAGCATGTGAACACACTAGGACACTTGTCACTCTAGGAAATGCCTTTGAATCCACTTGGTAATACATTCCTCTCACTTATGAACTTATGATTAAATTATAACATAAATCTTATGACTTAGGAATAATATTATTTCTTTCCTTGGCTTAAGACCCCGTGACTTAGCCTTTTTATTAAGCCCTAATCCCCCTTTCCCTCTCATGGAGTCTTATCCCCCCATACTCATTCACCTGACTTGGTCTACAACAATGATCTATTTTATTAATAAAAACGAGTGTGATTACATATCACTTTTGTTTAAGCTCATTGGCCTAAATCACACATGACCTCTGGCCTCAAAATGTATATATACAAAGGTACTCAAGCCCAAAACATCCTAGCTCACCAGCCTATAAATCATATGTACATTTACAACTTGGGGTTTGGCCTGGGGGTATTACAATGTAGCCTGTAAATTTTTCTCATAGAAATCACTACAATCTTAACTTCCTTGTGAGTTAGTTTCATTGGAATAAAATGAACAACTTTGGTTAGCTTATCTACCACCACCGTGATGGAATCATGGTGCTTCACTATTCTGAGTAGCTTGGTGATAAAATAAATTACCACGACCTCCCATTTCCACTCCAGAATTGGAAATGGTTGTAGAAATTTAGCTGGATGTTTGTGCTCATCCTTTACCTTCTGATATTATAAACATGGCTATATAATCAACCACATCTTTCTTCATACTCGACCAAAAATATTGGCTCTTTATAGTTGTCAATAGTTTTTTGGTGACCTGGGTGCCCAACATAACACACAATATGCATTTCTCTGAGCACCATGTTTTTCATCTCCTGATATTTAGGCACATATACTATATCCTTGTACATGAGGATCCATCCTCTCCCAACTCATAATCCTTAATTTTCTGCTGAAAATTACCTTACTGTAATATCTCTTTTGTTTTCACATAATGTTGATATGATTTTGCAGCTTCCAAAATTCTATCTTTTAATTCATATTTATACATGCTAATTATTGTAGCATGCATCTCATGCACCCTCCTATTGAGTGCATCAACCACCTCGTTCTCCTTTCCTTTGATATCCTTTATATCAAAGTCATATTCACTAAGGAATTCCAACCATCTTGTTTGTCTGGCATTCAAAGTTGGCTATCCAAACAAATATTTCAGACCAATATGGTTTGTCCTCAAATAAAATCTCTTTCCCATAAGTTAATTCCTCCACATCTTCAAGGCATGAACTATGGTTTCCAATTCTAAATCATGAGTGGCATAGTTTTTCTCATGTTCTTTTAAATTCATTTACTCGTAGCATATCACATGCCCATTTTGGCCAAGGACTCCTCCAATCCCTTCCTTGCATGCATTAGTGCCCACAGTAAAGTCTTCATTTGAATCATCAATATTCAAGATTGGTGCACTGGTCAATAAATTCTTCAAATGTCGAAATCTTTCTTCACATTCAAAGGTCCACTCAAACTTCACACCCTTCTTTTGCAAAGAAGTGATTGGTTGTGCAATCCTTGAGAAACCCTCAATAAATATTCTATAATAACCTACAAGTCCCATGAATAACCTCACCTCTAACACATTCTTTATTCTTCGCCATCCTTCAAGGGATTTAATCTTCTCAAGATCCATGGAAATCCCCTCCTCTAAAATGATATGGCCCAAATAATGAATCTTCCTCTGATAAAATGAGCACTTGATCAACTTAGCATACAACTAATGCTCCCTCAATACTTGTAGCACCATCCTCAAGTGTTTCTCATTCTCTTCTTCAAACATAGAGTAGATAAGTATGTCATCGAAGAAGACAATGACAAAGTTATCCAAGTAATTTCTTAAAATTGCATTCATAAAACACATGAAGATAGTTGGTGCATTTGACAGCCCAAATGGCAACATTGTAAACTCATAATGGCCATACCTTGTTATAAATGTTTTATTGTTGATATCTTCTTCTTTAATTCTCACCTTATGATAGCCTAACTTGAGGTCAATCTTGGAAAATATCTTTGCACCCTTCATCTGATAAAAAAATTCATCCATCCTTGGCAAAGGATACTTGTTCTTTGTAGTCACCTTATTTAGTTATATGAAATCAATGCACAACCTCAAGGTTCCATCCTTCTTCTTGTAAAATAACATTGGGTCACCCCAAGGTGACACACTTGGGAGTATATGTGCCTTATTCAAAAGCTCCTCAAGTTGCATTTGCAATTCCTTAAACTCTGGAGTACTCATCCTATAAGGATTCTTGGACATTGGGACAGCTCCAGGCATCAAATTGATAGAGAAATTTATATATCTCTTTGGTGGAAACCCCAATATCTCTCTAAATACATCCTCAAATTCTTTCAAGACTAGATGGTCTTCAATACTTAGCACTTTATCCTTAGTTTCCTCTTCCATATGTGCTGCATAAATTTGACATCATTTTTTTAAGCTTCTTTTTAGTTGGAAGGTTGAAATCACTTTAATAGTTACTTCCCTTGGAATACCTTAAATTGTCCTCAAGTTTCCTTTTTCATCCAAACAAGTGAAGGCCTTGTTATAACCATCTAGGACAACATGATTCGTATCTAACCAATCCATATCTATCATATGAACCCAAAGGTATGATATTCAAATATTCCTTTGTCCTCGATCCATTCATGTCCATTGAACAATCCTTAACCATCTCATTGATTATTCTTTTAGCTCTTGTAGCTAACTAAACAAACCAAGATTTCCCAAGCTTGCTTATTTTCCAATCAAATATCTCAATAATATTAGGATCGATGTAACTATGGCTAGCTACTGAATCAATTAAAATAGCTATAGGTTGATCATTCATATTACCTTCCACTTCAATCATATGAGATTGAAATCCAACTTGCTTGTTGTCCAAGGTTGCATAAATCTTTGGCATTCTTCTTCCCATATCCTCAATTGTATCAGTATTTTGTACATTGTGAGAAATCTTCACTCTTTCACCTCTATGAGGGAAATCTCTTACATGTGATCTCCCTCACAACCCCAACATTTAATAAGTTAATTGATTGGTCATTTTCCCAATGATTCTGACATTTTGGGTCATTTTGAGTTGGTTGTCCTTGAGAACAATTTATGAAGAATGGTGGCTTGTGCCCTTTCTTTTTCTTCTCCATCTTACATTTGTTCTTGTCTTCCTAATCCTTTTGGAAAGTTTGTCTTCATCTATGTTGATAATAAAGGCACATGGCTCTCCTTATTGTTTCCTCTAATGTCTTAGGATAATCATATTGTATATTATCACTAAAAATTGAAGGTAACCCATTCAGAAACCTTTTTTGCTCATCCTTGATGAAATAAACATACCTCAATAGCTCCAAGAATCTTCTCTCATACCCATCCATGGTCATGCTTCCAATATTGAGTTCAAATAAATCCTTCATCTTCATATGATAATAATGTTTGGAAAAGTGTTTCTTATGAAAATAGGTTTTGAACTCCCTCAAAGTAAACTTCTTCTCATCAATGTGATTTACTTGCACAAACTGATCCCATCACATTGATGATTTTCCCTTCAGCTGGTAAATTGTAATTCTACCTTTTGCTTGTGAGGAATAATTGTGCAATTGGAAATACTTCCTCATTCCCAATAGCCAAGTCTCTGCATATTCATATTTCTTGTGCTCACCATNTGATAAGCCTTGTTACAGTGGGAGATCTGTGGTATTTATTTTTCAGGTGAAAAGAAATGGCGAGCAGTTTGAAAATGGAGATCGAGAAGTTTAATGGAAAAAGTTTTGAGTTGTGGAAAATCCAGATGGAAGATTTGTTGGTGGATAGAGATTGGTGGATCTAGGTACTGCACCTACAAGAACTTAATCATATGATTGGAAAAAGTTGGATTGGAAAGTGAAGAGCACAATCTAATTGTCTCTCAGATTCAATATTATTGAATGTGTCAGAGGAAGCTACAACAAAAGATTTATGGGATAAGTTGGGGAAGTTGTATCAATCTAAGTCCCTAGTAAATAAACTATTCCTGAGAAATAAGTTGTATAACCTGAGGATGAGAGATGGAGACTCGGTGGAAGATAATTTGAACACCTTCAATACTGTGGTAAGTCAGTTAGTATGTGTTGAGATTAAAATTTCAGATGAAGATAAGTGTATCAGTTTATTGTGCTCTTTACTAGACTCATGGGATAATCTGGTTGTGGCCATAGGTAATAATACAACTTCCTTGAAGTTTGATGAAGTTCTCTCATCCTTATTGTCGGAGGAGATGAGATGAAAGAACGTGGAAGTACAGAGTACAGATGCATTATTTGCAAGATGACACTCCCAGGAAAGAAATAGATCTAAGTCCTCAAGTGGGAGATCTAAGTTTCCCAAAAAGTGTGTAAAAGTATGCTAGAGATGTGGAAAATAAGGGCACTACAAGAAGCAGTGTAGATCCAAAGTTGAGAAAAAAAAGGGATATGAAGAATCTCCTTCTACAGAAGAAAAGACCTCCAAGGAATAAGGAGGGGGTGTGTACTTGGCTTCTTCAAGAACACATGCAGATCATGAGACATGGTCGGTTGACTCAGATGCATCCTTTCATATGACTCCCCACGGGGAGTGGTTCTGTGAATATGAAAGGTATGATGGAGGTAATGTTTTCCTAGGTGATGACTCGACAACCAAAATCATAGGTCGAGGAAAAGTCAAGTTGATGCTCATATATGGAAGGATTAGAACACTACCTGGTGTTATGCACATCTCAGGATTGGCCATAAATTTTATTTTTGTAAGCAAAATGGATGATGCAGGGGTAAAAACAATATTTGAGAAGGAAACCTGCAGGATGGTTCAAGGAGCAATGGTGTTGTTGAAGGGAGTTCGGTTTGGAACTCTATATAAGCTACAAGGAAGCACTATTAATGATGGGTGTAATAGTTCCATTGTTCCTAATATTGGAGTTCAAGAAGAAAGAACTATACAGTCTCTAGATAAAATGTTTTGTTGTGGCATCAAAGACTAGGGCATATCGGAGAGAAGGGTATTCGACTACTACACAGTAAATTTATGGTTGAAGGTATGTTTAACTGCTCTCTGGATTTTTATTTCTGTGAACATTGTGTATATGGGAAGAATAATCGGGTAAGATTACCCTCTGGTGTAACGAGGGCATAAGGAATTTTACAGCTAGTTCACAATGATGTGTTTGGACCTCTGTCAGTTCCATCATTGGGAAAATTTGTGTACTATGTCTCATTTATAGATGACTTCTCGAGGAATACTTGGATATATTTCCTCAAGAAGAAATCTAAAGTCTTTGACAGGTTTAAAGAGTTTAAGTCTCTTGTTGAGAATCAAATAGAGAAAAGAATTAAGGTGTTGAGGACAGATAATGGCGAAGAGTTCTGCGGGAATGAATTTGAAGAATTATGTAAGAAGTGTGGTATAGCAAGGCAGAATACTACTCCATATACACCTCAATAGAATGGAGTTGTAGAAAGGATGAACATGACGTTGATGGAAAAATCAAGGTGCATGCTCAGGGGTGTCGGGTTAGGGAAATAATTTTGGGCAGAGGCAATGGGTATTGCATGTTACATGGTCAAAATATCACCCTCATCAGTGTTGGATGACAAGACTCCACAAGAGGTATGGAATGGTAAGACACATTCTCTCACACATCTCAAGGTATTTAGATGTTAGGCCTATGTTCATGTTCCAAAGGAAAACATGAGTAAGCTAGATAAGAAGGTTGGAAAGTGTATCTTTATTGGGTATAAATATGGTCTCAAAGGTTATAAGCTTTGGAGCCCAGAAACTAAGAATGTTTTTTATAGCCGAGATGTGGTTTTTAGAGAAATGAAGGATGTTGTTAAACATGAATTCCTACCAAGTAAGGAAGAACCGGAAAAAATAGAGTTTGATTTAAAGGATGATGAATCGGACCCTACAGAAGAACGAGAATCAGAAGAAGAAGATCCTCAAACTCCAATATTGAGGAGATCGATTCGATAAAGAAGGATACCAGAAAGGTATACTCCATCTGATTTCCGTTCAAATTTTTCTTTTTTTATTACTAATGATGATCCTAGAACTGTCAGGGAGGTAGTGGATTCAGAAGATGGAAATCTCTGGAAAAATGCCACGGATGAAGAAATGGAATCCTTGAATAAGAATGAGGCTTGGGATCTAGTGGAGTTGTCAACTGGAAGAAATACCATTGGCAGCAAATGGGTATTTAAAAAGAAGTTGAATGCAAAAGGAAAAGTGGAGAAATACAAAGCTCAGTTAGTAGCAAAGGGTTATTCCCAAGTTGAGGGAATTGATTTTGGTGAGATTTTTTCTCCTGTTGCCAAGTTAAATTCTATAAGATTTATGTTAATTGTTACTACTGCATTTGATTTTGAAGTAGAACAGATGGATGTGAAGACAACATTCCTACATGGGGATCTAGAAGAAGAAATCTATATGAAGCAGCCAGAAGGATTTGTTGTGAAGGGAAAGAAGGAGTTGGTATGCAAGCTGAAAAAATATTTGTATCGTTTAAAACAATCACCAAGGATGTGGTATCAAAAAATTGATACTTATATACTTAAATTAACTGGTGATCATTTGATTTATTTGGTCTTGTATGTGGATGACATGTTGCTGATAGGAAACAACAAGGAGATTATCCAGGATGCGAAAACTCAGTTGTCCTCTAAATTTGATATGAAGCATCTCGGTTCTTCAAATTTCTTTTTGAGCATGGAAATTAAAAGAGATTGGAAAAAGAGGAAACTTTGGTTAAATCAGAGAAAATATGTCGAGACAATATTGTAAAGTTTTAATATGCAAGAATGTAAATAGGTCAAGGTCCTTATTCATGTTGGTGTGTAGTTATTTGTGGATCAATGTCCCAAGACACAGGAAGAGGAGGAGGATATGTCTAGTGTTCCATATGCGAGTGCAGTTGGAAGTTTGATGTATGCAATGGTATGTACTAGACCAGAAATTGCACATGCAGTGGGAGTTTTGAGAAAGTATATGTCAAAACCATGGAAGGAGCATTGGACAGTAGTAAAAAGGGTTTTCAGGTATTTGCATGGCACTGCTAGTTATGGATTGTGCTACCAAGGAAGACCAGGATTGGACAGAGTGTTGGAAATACATGGATTTGTGGATTCATACTGGGCTGGAGATCTAGATCGTAGGAGATCTACAAACGGGTGTGTTTAATTTGTTTAGAGGAGCAATCAGTTGGATGAGCAAAAGACATATTGTAGTGGCACTTTCAACTACAGAAGCTTAATACATGGTAGCCACTCATGCAAGTAAGGAAGCAGTATGGTTACAAAGATTGTGTTCAGGTATTGGGTTGGTATATAAATTTGTAAGGATAGATTGTGACAGTCAGAGTGCAATTTTTCTGGCGAAGAACCTGACTTATCATTCAAAGACAAAGCATATTGATATTCAATATCACTTTGTGTGAGACATGGTTGAAGAAAAGAATGTGTTGCTGATGAAGGTGGACACGTTGAAGAATGTTGCAGATTCATTAACAAAATTTGTGAGCAATGAGAAGTTCTCATGGTGTAGAGCATCCATGGGCATTGTTGCCCTGGATTGTTGACCATGTAACCATGTAACACCATGTATGCAAAGAAAACAACAAGTGGAAGAATGTTGGGTATGTGTTATATTGTTCGCATGACTAACTCTAGTGTTTGTTATGTTGCACTAGGCACGTAGGGGGGTTTGAGGGGGGCCTCGGGAAATGTGTCACATTTTTACCTTGTTTTTTGTGTCACCTCGATTTTTGTGTCCATTGTTGGGCATTTTTTCGGCACATGGTTTTTGCGATGGTTTTCTATTTCTGGTTAATGAATTAGGGTTGTTGACTAATCTAGGTCATTGGGTTAGGGTTTTGGATGCCTCTGGATCTTATATGTATATTGTATTGTAAACAATGTATCACTATGAATGAATATAGAATATGTTGGTTTTCCCAGTTTAGGTTTCCAGGGGAAAAATCTCTGTGTAATGTGCGTATTTTCTAGAATGGTTGCAACTTATCTTTGAGAAGAGATGTGATGGCTACACTCATTCGCAAGAAGATAATTATGTTTACAATGAGGCTCCAAAATCCTTTTTAACATAAAGAAAATCCAAAACCCTAACCCCGAAAGATGAAACGTCAAAAGGTTTGTGGGCCCCGATGGGGGTAGTTGATACGTCAACTTCCCGAGGGTGTAACTTTTGCATACGATCTATGTTTGGGGCATTCTATACCTCATCATAAAGGTATATCCAAGGAGTACATGTTATGTTTGTCCCAGACCATGCCTTCGGTTATTGTTTGGGCACTCTCATGCCCAAAAAAACGTCGTTTAGGGCCTCAAAATGGCCTAAGAAGTTCAGGACCCGAAAATCGTAGAAAAACTTCCAAGGTGGAAACCAATGTTTTGAGCCAGTGGAATAAGTGGGTGGCCACCGATATCCATCTGGATCAATTCTTCCCCCTAGGAAGCAATGGTCCCCATTGCATCAAGTTCCCATGGGATATGGGGAATCTTTTGGTGAATCTACACCTTGGTAAGTTACTTGCCTTGCTGCAGAAGTTGTCTTGCTTAGCTTGTTGAAGGATGTTATGAACCTTTTGTTGGAGGGGTTAGATCCATTCAACTAATCTATCTTAATTATATGCCCAAGTGTGGAAGGACTCTATCGATGAAGATGCAACATGAGGAGTATGAAAGGCTTTGTTATAACTTTGCTTGATTGGATGGTGTGGAATTACCCCCATAGGTGAAGCAACGATATTTTTGTTCCCTTATACAATCTGCTTCTGCTAGATAAAAAGGTCTTGGGTTGAGGCTACAATGGTTTTAGTGTCCTTATGTTCACCTTCTGACCAGATCGTGAAGAGGCTAAACTTTGCGGTATGAGAGATTACTTTGTGGCACTTTTTTTTCGGTACAAAAGTCGAAACTACCTCTAGTATCATGTAGGGATGACCCCCCAGAGTAAAAATAATGCTACAGGGTCGAGACTAATAAAAAGAATGATGCCTCCACATATATGATTGGCCTAACAAAACATCACATACCTCTAGTGGGGAAACATCACACAATACCTCATCCTGAAAGGGCTTGATGTCGTATGGCAGGCGGCACTGCTGGCTGACACAAAGATATCATCCCTGGCGGAGCCATCCGATGTTGTATGGTTGTGGGTATGGTGTTGTCATAAAAACCAACTACTTGACGTTTTATGTTGAGATGATTTTCTTCTAGCTTCTGCTATCAACAACAAAATGCAACAGGGTCCCCCTCACCCACATCAGTAAACGGAAAAGGCACCCCCCCCATCCTCAGTATCCTCTAGTTCTTATGGTTGGATTGTTACGGTCGCGATAGTAGCATTGGCTTATGCATTAATTATTTGTCTCCTTTTATTATTGTCTGAATCAGAGTCTGATTCGGAGCTCGACTCTGTTTCTTTGAGCTCGGCCACCAATAAAAGTTTTGAGCGACATTCATCGGTGTAGTGCCAATGGATTTTGTGGAAGTCACACCACTTCCCAGTGTTCTTCTTCGTCTTCAGGTTGGTCTTCGTTTCATGCAGCTTGGATTGGTTTTCTTGAGCTTGGTTGTTATCTGGATTAGGGTTGCCTTTACCATAGTTTGGTTGTTGTGGATTTTCAGACCCAAATTCCCACTTGTTCTGTTGCTTATATTTCTACTCGATTTTGAAAACATATCTATAAGCGACTCCTAGTGATGAGATGTCCAAAAACTCAATTTCGGTTTGGATGTACATGTGTAGAGCCTCACAATATTTCAAAACTGGATGCCACTCAGAGTCTTTGATACCCAACTTGGTGCACAAGGTATGGAAGGTATTTGTGAACTCCAACAATGTTTGATCCCGCTTTTGATGTAGTGTGGTCCATCTCATGTACTAGTCCTCATAGTTTCCCACAAGGTAATATTGCTCCTTGATCGCATCCATAAAAAAATCCCAAGTGGGCTCGGCTCCAAATATTCCAGACTCCTCTGTGGAATTTTTATCCCAGTAAGTTTCCCACCAATGTTTGACATGGCAGAGAGCCTTGAGCGTAAAGGTGATATTTTCTCTATCGAAAAAATTGTGAATAGAGAAATAACCTTCTAGAAAATTTAACCATTTTTCCAAAGCATCTACATCGATCTGACCTTCAAATACAGGAATACCAAAATTAACTTGTACCTTGAATGGGGTAGTCTCCAAAGTGACTTCTTGATGAAGACGTGTCTGTTATTGCCAGCAATCGTTGAAGGATTTGGGAAAATCTATCCAACATCTCGTTCCTCTGTTGTGCGAGGGATTTCGTGAGAAAAAACTTGATGGGATATTTTGCTCCCTCATTCCTCTTCTCTTCTGTCATGGGACACCGCTTGGGCTAGTGAGAGTGGTTGTCCTCAAGAGAAAATAGCTTGAGACCCAACTCTTTATACATTAACCCAATCGAGGACATGCACTAAGAAAATAAAAGGAGTAGCCTACTCTGACACCACTGATCCAGATTATTTTCAGAACAAAATGAAAGCGGAGATATAGCAATGAAATATACAAAGATATTGCAATAAGCACATCGATACAATAATGCACAATTTTTATTAATGAGAGAATGTACAAAAATTGTAAAATTACATAGTGAATGACTCGATAGAATGGTTGAAACTTATCTCTAAGAAGAGATGTGATGGCTACGCTCATTTGCAAGAAGATGATTATGTTTACAATGAGGCTCCAAATGCCTTTTTAACATAAATACAATCCAAAACCCTAACCCCGGAAGATAAAACGTCAAAAGGTTTGTGGGCCCCAATGGGGGTAGTTGATGCGTCAACTTCCCGAGCGTGTAAATTTTGCATACAATCTCTTATTAGGGAATTATATACCTCGTCAGAAAGGTTTAGTCGAGGAGTACATATTCCCTTCAACCCAAAAAATTCCTTTGGTCATTGTATTTGTGTTTTCATGCCCAAAAAATGTTGTTTAGGGCCTCAAAACGGCCTCGGAAGTTCAAGACTCTATTATCGTAGAAAAATTGCCAAGGTGGAAACCCATGTTTTGAGCCAGTGGAATAGGTGGGTGGCCACCAATATCCATCTGGATCAATCCTTCCCCCTTAGTAAGCCATGGTCCCCATTGCATCAAGTTCCCGTGGGAGATGGGGAAGATTTTGGTGAATCTGCACCTTGGTGAGTTGTTTGCATTGCTGCGGAAGTTGTGTTGCTTAGCTTGTTGAATGATGTTATGAACCTATTGTTGGAGGGGTTGGATCCATTCAACTGATCAAGATGCATGATCTTCCTGAGTGTGTGAACATGCAACATGAGGAGTATGAAGGGCTATGTTATAACTTTGCTTGATTGGACAGTGTGGAAGTACCCCCGTAGGTGAACCAACAATATTTTTGTGCCCTTCTACAATCTGCTTCTACTAGATAGAAAGGTATTGGGCCAAGGCTGTAGTAGTTGCAGTGTCCTTTTGTCCACATTATGACTAGATCATAAAGAGGATAAAATTTGCGGTATGAGAGATTACTTTGCAACACTTTTTTGTCGGTACGGTAGTCGGAACTACCTCTGGTATCTTGTAGGGTTGACCCCCCAAAGTAACAATGACCCTATGGGGTCGAGACTCATAAAAATAATGATGCCTCCACATATATGTCTGGCCTGATAGAACATCACATACTTCTAGTGGGGAAAAATCACACAGTACCTCATCCTTGAAGGGATTGATGTCGTATGACAAGCGAAACTGTTGGTTGACACGAAGATCTCATCCCTGGTGGAGCCATCCTATGTTGTATGGTTGCGGGTGTGGTGTTGTTGGAAAATCCAACTGCTTGATGATATTTGTTGAGATGAGGTTCTTTTGGCTTCTGCTATCAACAATAAAATGCAACGGGGTCCCCCTCACCCACATCAATGAAGGGAAAATGTGTTCCCCCTCCTCAAGATCCTCTGGTTCTCCCGGTTGTATTATTGTGGTCGCGACAGTTGTTGTGGGTTCTACATCAATTATTTGTCTCCTTTTTTAATTGTCTGAATCGGAGTCTGAGTCGAGGCTCGACTCTATTTCTTTGAGCTTGACCACCAAAACTGTTTCGAGCGACATTCATCAGTGTTGTGCCAAGGTATTTTGTGAAAGTCGCACCACTTCCCAATGCCCTTCTTCGTCTTCTTATTTCTCTTCTTTTCATGTGGCTTGGATTGATTGTCTTGAGGTTGGTTGTTCTATGGATTAGGGTTTCCTTTACCATACTTTGGTTGTTGCAGATTTGCAGACCCAAATTCCAGCTTGTTCTACAGCTTAAATTTTTGCTCGATTTTGACAACATATCTCTAAGTGGCTCCTAGTGATGAGATGTCTAAAAACTCCATTTCGGTTTGGATGTACTTGTGTAGAGCTCTGCGGTATTTCAGAACCAGATGTTGCTCAAATTATTTGATACCCATCTTGGTGCACAAGGTATGGAAGGTATTTGTGAACTCTTACACTGTTTGGTCCCGCTTTTGATGCAGCGTGGTCCATCTCATGTATTGGTCATCATAGTTTCCCATAGGGTAATATTGCTCCTTGACCGCATCCATAAAAAAATTCCAAGTGGGCTCGACCCCAAATATTCCAGAATCCTCTGTGGAATTTTTCTCCCAGTAAGTTTCCCACCAATGTTTGACATGGGGGAGAGCCTTAAGGAGTGCAAAGGTGATATTTTCTCTGTCGAAAAAATTGTGAATAGAGAAATAACCTTCTAGCAAATTTAACCATTTTTCCAAATCATCTGCATCGATCCAACCTTCAAATACGAGAATATCAAAATTAACTTGTAACTTGAATGGGGTAGTGTCTCCAAAGAGATTGCTTGACAAAGACGATCATGTTATTGTCGACAATCGTTGAAGGATTTGGGAAAAGTTCTCCAACATATCGTTCCTCTATTGCGCGAGGACTTCCATGAGAAACAACTTGATGGGATCTTATGGTCCCTCGTTCCTCTTCTCTTCCGCCATGGGAGGTCGCTTGGGCTGGCGAGAGCAGTTGTCCTCAAGAGAAACTAGATCGAGACCCAACTCTCTATACATTGACCTCGTCGGGGACATGCACTAAGAAACGAAAAGGAGTAGCCTGCTCGGATACCACTGATCCAGATTATTTTCAAAACGAAATGAAAGTGGAGATATAACAATGAAATATACAGAGATATTGCAATAAACATAGAGATACAATAATGCACATTTTTTATTAATGAGAGAATGTACAAAAATTGTAAAATTACAAAGTGAATGACTCGCTAGAATGGTGGCATCTTATCTCTGAGAAGAGATGTGATGGATACACTAATTCGCAAGAATATGATGATGTTTACAATCAGGCTCCAAAGGCCTTTTTAACATAAATAAAATTCAAAACACTAACCCCAGAAGATGAAACGTCAAAAGGTTTGTGAGCCCCGATGAGGGTAGTTGATACGTCAAGTTCCCGAGGGTGTAAATTTTGCATACGATCTTTTATTGGGGAGTTCTATACCTCGTCGGAAAGGTCTAGCCGAGGAGTACATATTTCATTCATCCCAGACAACTCCTTTAGTTATATACTAGGAGTTTTTGTGCCCAAAAAACGTCGTTTAGGGCCTCAAAACGACCTCGAAAGTTCAAGACCTAAAAAACCATAGAAAAACTGTCAAGGTGGAAACCCATGTTTTGAGCCAGTGGAATAGGTGGGTGGCCACCGATATCCATCTGGATCAAGTACCTTGGTAAGGTAAGTTAATGTGTTTTCCATTCGTTTAGTTGTAGCCAATAAGTAGGTTGGCATGGTGAATAAATGTATTTTTACTTGGCTTAGATAGTCGTGAAGAACTTGTACCATGAGTAGGTTAGAAAGG
>JZKD02S0957131.1:55462-78006 GCA_000966675.3 Picea glauca | reverse complement strand
AGCAATTATTGGCTTCAGGGGGATGCCTTTGTGGTCAAGGGTTTGGCTCGGGTCTGTGATAAGCCTTGTTGTAGTGGGAGATCTGTAGTATTGATTCTTCATGTGAAAAGAAATGGCGAGTAGCTAAAACATAGAGATCGAGAAACTTAATGGGAAAATTTTTGAGTTGTGGAAGCTCAAGATGGAATATTTTTTGGTGGAAAATTGGAAAAATATCAATGCATCATTGTGGATCCAAGTACTGCACCTACAGGAACGTCAACAGAAGACTGGGAAAAGTTGGATTTGAAGTCGAAGAGCACAATTCGGTCGTGTCTCTCAGATTCACTATTAATGAATGTGTCAAGGAAAGCTATGGCTAAGGATTTATGGAATAATTTGGGGACTTTGTATCAATATAAGTCCCTGGTAAACAAATTGTTCATGTAGAAGAAGTTATATAACCTGAGGATGAAAGATGGAAACTCAATGAAAAAATGTATGAATGCCTTCAATACAATGGTAAGTCAGTTATTATCTGTTGATATTAAGATTTATTATGAACACAATGTATCGGTTTATTTTTCTATTTACCAGACTCGTGGGATAATTTGGTTGTGGCCATAGGTAGTAATACAACTACTTTAAGTTTCACTGATGTGGTCTCATCCTTATTGTTGGAGGTGTTGAAATTTTGGTATTCTCATTTAACCATAGACGATGTCACATCATTGTCACCCAACCATAGGCATTCACATATGCCACCCCCAAGCACAGTAACCTTTACTTATAATAATTCTATCAAGCCTACTCCAGAACCAACAGATAAACCCTAGTTGCTAACTGCAGCAACAACTCAAGACAAGTAGAGTGTTCCTTCTCCAAGGGTAGCGCACAAGAGAGAGAGTCTCCATATCCAAAAAACAAGTAACATACACAACTGCAGCAACTCCAGTTGCACTACTCTCTCTCTCTCTCTCTCTCTCTCTCTCTCTCTCTCTCTCTCTCTCTCTCAAACCTGTGCCATACTTAGAAAGAATATCACCAAAAATATCACCAAGAATATCACCAAGAAAATCACCAAGAGAGAGACCAAGACCAAGAGATGACCATGCGCCCTTATTCCTCCTTGTAGTTGCAACTGCATCTCTCCACAAGACTTTCCCACTAAATGGATGTACAAAAGAGCTAAAACCTCCTTTATTTATATTAATCTCTCAAGTAACTTTTATGGTTGAGCCGACCTGAATTTATGGTAATTAGATTTTATGTTTATCTTTTTCCTCTGAAGTCGACTTGTATTTCTAGAAAACAATATTCTAATATTATTATTATGCTAGGTCGACTTGTCTTCTAGGGTTTCCACACATCTGTTTAATGGCTCACTTGCTTCTGGAATATTCTATTCTAAGTCATAGGTTATATGTGGAGGTTAATACCTCCTGTAGCTACCAAAATATCAACACTCCCTCTTAACTAGGGAGGTAATAACTAAGATGTTCTTTATGTAGTGGTATCAAACACATCCATCCATCTCACATGACATGGGAAAGACTCACATGGTATTATAGACCAGTCTACATGTAGCATCACCATATCCACATAGACTATCATCGGATCAAATAGATCATGTAACAAGTATCACCATCATAGCCGCACATTAGCCATCTAGCTAGAAAACACCTTTAACACTACTAGTTGGCACTCCATATAGTAACCTTCGATGCTATTGATCGACACTCTAACTAAGAATCATTTTCAACACTACAAGTCAGCATCTAGTTCATATATAACTAGTAACTCGTCAATTCACACAGAATCTGACTCAAAAATTTAACACTCTCTCTTAACGAGGAAGGTATTCCTCTCGGCACGATCATCATCACTGCTTCTACACTTTTGCACACCTCGACCATTGTCTTGTTGATTTTCATGAATCCATACATCATAAGAAGTTCTACACTTTCATTGGAGTAGCATACCAACCTATGTTGGAGTACCAACCTACGTTGGGGTAGCATACCATCCTGTGTTGGACTACCAACATTGTCACATACCCACTACAACGTAATAAAATTTTTGTTTTTTCCTCAAGGGACAGAATCCCCGAAGTCCTACGGGGGTCTAGTGCAGACTAGTTCTTCCTTGTTCATCTCCCTGTGATCGTGGGTTAGGACCACGGGCCAAACAAACCAGGCGCCTTTTTGTGTTTCGCAACTCAGCGATACAATTGAGTCCAATCTTGAAGGTGGAAGGGCGAGGGGGCTTCGGAATGAAATCCTGGTTGTAGATCTGGGCGCACAGATTTTGGTTGTCCAGATCTACCCGTTGCTTAGCGACAAAGCACTAGCTCCCTTTCTTTAGTCCCTAGTTCGATAGGACCACATACGCACCTAAATGCAGGCACCTTTCACAACTCACGACCTCGCGAGTCGTGAGTCGAAGACCCTCGAATTTTCTTCACAAATCACCAATACCCGAGATGACGAAATGGGTATAGCTTCCTTATGTCAGTGTCCTCTGCGCATGACCGCCGGCTAGGCTAAACTTTAGCTCCTCTTGCTATTCGTCGCTTCGTGAGTTCAACGGTTGAACTCGCGTTCCTCCCTTATGCGATGCTCCTTGGACGTGGAAAAATTAACTGTCCAGATATTCTTACGGACCTTAGGGATTGACGGTCCCAATTTCCTCTCTATTCACGAAGATAGAGGAAAAAGGGGCAAGGTATGTAACGCCCTTGTTTTCTTTCGTCAATCTAACGGTCGTGAATGACCATGGATCTTCCGATGGGATCTCATTCGTTGATCAATACTTATCCCTACGCTGCTACTTTCGGATTTTAAGAGGGTTATCCCTCTTCGTACCGGGTTGTTAAGACTTGCACATTCAAGTCCTTTTTCCAGGTTCTTGGTAAACCTTTCCCAGGGGGGGGATTCTCTGCTAAGAGGTCTATTCCGGGGCATTCCTGGAGACAAATAAGGGGAAACAAATTCCCGAGAACGGACTGGAAGTCTGACTTGGTTCAACTTATGCATAATTAGATTCATTTATCAACATAAGCCATGCATGGTTTTTCTGTTATAAGCATATACAACTACTAGTACTGATCAAAATACCACACAGACCTTCTTATAATGAAAACATTCATAGTTTCAAAGCTTATGAGCATAATTATCAGAATACATATATTTCCAGATGCCAGAGGCAAGACACTTATCAGAAATAACACCGGGGTTAAGCAACTGCTAAGAGCGGTGCCCGTTTCCACCCAACCGTAGGCTTAGCAACTCCCAGCCGATTTACCACTAGCCACCCCTGAGTTGATACCACGATGTTGTGAGACTACGTCCCCGTTTTCCAGTGATCAGGAGCAAAGGTTGCAATCCTTCTTCTCTGCTATCACTCACTCTGCGTGTTGCCAGAGTTCTCCCCTCGCGTATGCCCCTAATCGCTTCTACCCCACACCTTACCCTCTTGCGAGGTTGTGTGTGGCATGATTACCCTCGCACTGGTCAAGCCTAACGGATCTACGGATGGGTGGTTCACCTCCCATCCCTCATTAAACCATCTACCTACCAGCCTGCGAGACATTTAATTTGAGGCCAGCAAGCCTCTTTTGGTTCTCCGGGCCAGTGGAGTCCAAATATGGCATTAATTCTCAGTGGAAGTTAACGCCACCTTTCCAGGTTCCTTCCACTGCCATCGTGGTCTCTTTTTCTGCACATCCCCTCTCAGCAGTCCTGCAATAAAATTCATAATGTTATTCACATTCATTGACCTTTTCCTCAAGGTCCATTTACATCACATATTCACATTTGTGGGTTTTCCATAGTTCTTGGCCAGTCCAGTTATTTTTACAAACTGAGGGAAACAAGGTGTTACAAACATGCACTAGGGTAGCATACCATCCTGCGGTGGAGTACCAACTTGCGTTGGGGTAGCATACCAGCATGCGTTAGAGTTCCAACCTACACTGGGGTAGCATACCAACCTATGTTGGAGTATCAACCTGTGTTGGGGTAGCATATAAGCCTACATTGGAGTACCAACCCGCGTTGAGGTAGCATACCAGCCTACATTGGAGTACCAACCTGCCCTGGGGTAGCATACCAACCCATGTTGGATTACCAACCTGCACTGGGGTAGCATACCAGCCTGCGTTGGAGTACCAACCTGCATTGGGGTAACATAATAGCATGTGTTGGGATAGCATACCAGCTTGCGTTGGAGTACCAATCTGTGTTGGGGTAGCATACCAGCCTGTGTTGGAGTACCAACCTGCACTGGAGTAGCTCCCACTACTGGGGATCTCATAACTTCCCTATACTAAGGATCACCTCACTTCCCGCTACTGGGGAACACATCACTCCCTCTCACAAGGGAAAATCCTTTTGGACCACACCAAGCTTGTCCCTAACAAAGGATTGGTCAACATATTTGTTATATGTTCGTCGGTAGAAAAATACTGGAGAAAGTGTCTCGTCGTAGTCTTCTCCCTCTTGCTGGGAGAATCCTCTCGACACAAATCAGGATTTTTGCATCTCTAGGCTATTTATCTGCAACATGCTTGATCTTGTATATCAACTTCAAAGTCACCACTAAATTCCCTTCTGGTATCAGAACCAAGAAAATATATATATCCCAGTGCTTCTGACTGGCTTCCTCCTCGATCATTGTAGCAAAGTCTACTGAAGCAAGGGAATATTCCCATAATATCTCATATCTCCTTGAAGCCTCTGAAGCTTCAATATATCCTTCTCAACCCATGGCACATGTCTGTCAGCTCCGAAAGACGTCTCTCTCTTCCATTTAAATCTGAAAGTCTCTAAGTCTCCATTCTCCCTCTAAAGCTTGACTCACTCTAAGTCTGTACAATCTTCGGAGCCATATTCTCCTCATGATATTCTTCATCAATGTTGCATACTACAAAGCTTCACGGGACCATGTTGTTCTCTTCTTGGTTACTGCAACGATTATGGGTAGGCCCTTTTGGCTCTACTAAATCTTCCTAATGATTCGAAGAGTGATCAACTACACTAGAGGGATTTGTTTGTTCATATTTGGAGCCTTCTGCTCCTTACAATCAGTCTCCATATGAGATAATATGTATCTTGCAAAAGTACCCTTCTTCATCTTCTTATTCTTTGGTACATGGATGTATACATTTGTGTATACAACTTCTTATCTAGATAGTTTGCTCCATGTCTCAAACTAGAGACCATCTAATATGTTCTCTCCTACAACCGTCACTATAGCTTCCCTCAGAGTTATCACCTGTGACCTTCTCAAAACAAGGACAACAAAGAAAAAAACAGTAGACAAGAATAATACTCTTATAATAATAATAAAAAAGGAATGAGAACAATAATCAAAGTAGCTCCTTCTAAGAGCTATTGCTTGTGACCTGCCCGGAACAAGAACCAAAATAAAATACAATAATAAGACATAGGAACAACACTCTTCTAGTGTTGTGATCAATCATTCCTCCATGGTAACCTGCCCAGAACAAGAAAACAAGAGCAAAAAGTATAATAGCATTTTCATAAGAATGTATCTATGTCAACAAGGATAAAAAGGCAATCTCATGGTAATCATTATATTATTACCAAGGTGACCTACCTGGAATCAAAACAAAAAGTATCTCCTATAGGAGATGTTAGTTCATCTTGCGACCAAGTACAATAAGAATTTATATCAACAGTACTCACATGCTTCCAAGTATTCATTGTATCTAGCAGTAATAGAACCTTTCAAGTATTGTTGTCACAACTAGTAATGTAGCAATTATCAAACTAGATATGTGCAAATTAGAAACTTATTAATTTAATCAATCAAACCTGGAACCTGGAGTCTTATCTTTAAGAACGAGTGTTGTTGATTTTCTTCTGAGTCTCCTTCACTCAATATGACAAGTATTATATTCAACATGTCCCTTGTACTTAAGACAATAGGCTTTCTTGAAAAAAATCTAAGTTAGAGAATATAATGCAAATAAACTCTAAAATCTCAAACTTAATCAATCTAATACTTTGACTAGATTTAGATTATAAATTTAACTTTGAATAGAGGTTACTATAACTTCAATAGATCAAAATAAAACTAGATGTTCATCAGATTACAATAATTCCATAACATCTAGAGGCATATGAAAACAATCAAACCTAGAGTGCGTTGTTCCTCTTAATGTGTTGAGTCTGAGATCCCTCTGGTTCTACGATTGTAAGATATCCCTTCTCCTGCAATCACACTCAAAATAGTGATACAGCTTAAATATATATAAGTAAATACCTCCAATAGAATCAATAGGTAGTGGCACCATCTGACACCAGCAGCAAGCAATGACGAACCTTAAAACTTCAAAGGTTCTCCAACTTGTAATATAAAGGTAGTTGGAGATATGTTAGGTTAAGGATCACTAGAACAACCAAAAAATTATTCCCAACACTTCACAAAAACTTTCATTGCAACCGATACTGCAACTGGCACTGTAACTGGTGTTCCAACTGGTACTATAACTGGTGTTGCAACTGTTGCTTCAACTGGCACGAAGCAACTAGCATGAAGGAACTAGCACTATAACTGCAATTGGCACTGCAAAGCTAGGGTTTTATGAGGAAACCCTAATTTCTCAACTTCAAAAATTTGCAGATATGATCTAGGGAAGAGATGTGCCCTACTTAGGTGACCTTCTTAGTGAGTTCAGTAAGTGCTCAATGAGCTTGACAATGGAGGAAACTGAGGATCTTCCTTCCAGCGGTTAGACTGTTACGAAGGAAACCAGCTTTGAAACCATGTTGAAATTTTGGTATGCTTATTTAACCATAGACAATGTCACACCATTGTCACCCAACCATAGGCATTCACATATGCCACCCCCGAGCACACTAACTTTTACTTAGAATAATTCCAGCAAGCCTACTCCATAACCAACAGATAAACCCTAGTTTCTAACTATAGCAACAACTCAAGACAAGTAGAGAGCTCCTTCTCCAAGGGTAGCACACAAGAGAGAGAGTCTCCATATCCACAAAACAAGTACCATACACAACTACAGCGGTTGTAGCTGCACTACTCTCTCTCTCCCAAAATTGTGCCATACTTAGCAAGAATATCACCAAGAAAAACACCAAGAGAGAGATCAAGACCAAGATATGACCATGTGCCCTTATTCCTCCTTGCAATTGCAACTGCAACTCTCCACAAGACTTGTGCACTAACTAGGTGTACAAATGAGCTAAAACGTCCTTTATTTATATTAATATGTCTAGTGACTTTTCGAGCTAAGCCAACCTGACTTTCTGGTAATTATATTTTTTGTTTATCTTTTTCCTGTGAAGTCGACTTGTATTTCTAGAAGATAATATTATAATATTATTATTCTACTAGGTTGACTTGTATTCTAGGGTTTCCACGCATTTGTTTAATGGTTCACTTTCTTTCGGAATATTCTATTCTAAGTCATAGGTTACACGTGGAGGTTAATACCTCCTGCAGCTACCAAAACATCAACAGGAGGAGATGAGGAAGAAGAACATGGAAGGACATAACACAGAAGAATTATTTACAAGACGACGCTCCCAAGAAATAAATAGATCTAATTCCTCAAGTGGGACATCTAAATCTAAGGGTAGATATAAATCTCCCAAAAATTTTGTAAAATTATGTTGGAGATGCAGAAAATAAGGGCACTACAAGAAGTAATGTAGATCCATAAGTGTTGATAGAGGGAAGGTATTTGATGATGCTCCTTCTACAGAAGAAAAAACCTCCATGGAAGAAGGAGGAGATGTGTACTTGGCTTCAAGCACACATGCATATCATGAGGCATGGTTGGTTGACTCATGTGCATCCTTTCATATGACTCCTCACATGGATTCATTCTACGAATATGAAAGGTATGATGGAGGTGATGTTTTCCTAAGTGATTACTCAAAACCAAAATCATAGGACAAGGAAAATTCAAGTTGAAGCTCATGGACGAAAGGATTAGAAAACTTCCTAGTGTTCTGCACATCCCAAGATTGGCCAAAATTTGTATTTATGTAAGAAAAACGGATGATGTAGGGGTAAAAACAGTGTTTGAGAAAGAAACCTGCAAGATGGTCCGAGGAGAAATTGTGTTGCTAAAAGGAGATCGGATTGGAACTCTGTATAAGCTGCAAGGAATCACTATTAGTGATGGGTTCAATAGTTCCATTGTTCCTAAGATTCGATATGAAGAAGAAAAAACTTCTAAAGTCTCTATGGAAAAGACAATGTTGTGGCATGAAAGACTTGGGCATATCGGAGAGAAGGGCCTTCAACTACTACACGGTAAAGGTATGTTTAACTACTCTCTATATTTTGATTTATGTTAACATTGCATATATGGGAAGAAGAATCGGGTAAGATTCCCATCTATTCCATCGAGGGTAGAGGGAATTTTACAGTTGGTGCATAGTGATGTATTTGAACCTGTATTGGTTCCATCATTGGGAAAATATGTGTATTATGTCTCATTTATATATGACTTCTCAAGGAATGCATGGATATATTTCCTCAGGAAGAAATATGAATTATTTGACAAGTTTAAAGAGTTTAAGGCTCATGTGGAGAATCAAAGAGAGAAAATAATTAAGGTGTTGAAAATGGATAATGGTGGAGAGTTCAATGGAAATGAATTCGAAGAATTATGTAAGAAGTGTGGTATAGAAAGGAAAAAGACTACTCCATATACCCATAAGTAGAATGGAGTTTCGGAAAGGATGAATGAGACAGTAATGGAAAAATCAAGGCGCATGCTCAATGTTGTTGGGTTAGGACAGGAATTTTGGGCAGAGGTAGTGAGTATTGCATGTTACCTAGTTAATCGATCACCCTCATCAGCACTGGATGACAAGACTCCACACGAGGTATGGAATGGTAAGAAACCCTCTCTCACACATCTCAGAGTATTTGGTTGTGATGCATATGTTCACATTCCAAATGAAAACATGAGTAAGCTAGATAAAAAGGCTAAAAACTGTATCTTTATTGGGTATAAAGATGGTCTAAAAGGTTATAAGTTCTGGAACCCAGAAACTAAGAAGGTAGTGTATAGCCAAGATGTGGTCTTTAGAGAAATCAAAGATGTGTTCAAACAGGAAGTCCTACCAAGGAAGGAAGAACCAAAGAAAATAGAGTTTGAGTTGAAGGATGATGAATCATACTCTATAGAAGAACAGGAATCCAAAAAAGAAGATCATCATACTCCAGTATTGAGGAGGTCGGCTCAAGAAAGAAGGCAACCAGAAAGGTATACTCCACCCAATTTCCATTCAAATTTTTCTTTGTTTATTATTGAAAATGATCCTAGAACTATTAGGGAGGAAGTGGATTCAAAGGACGGAAAAATTTGGGAAAAGTCCATGATTGAAGAAATGGCAGCCTTGGATAAGAATGAGGCTTGGAATCTAGTGGAGTTGTTGAATGGAAGAAATCCCATTGGTAGAAAAAGGGTTTTTAAGAAGAAGCTTTGTGCAGAAGGCAAAGTGGAGAAATACAAGCTCGGTTAGTAGAAAAAGGTTATTCTTGGGTAGAGGGAATTGACTTTGGTGAGATTTTTTCTCATGTTGCCAAGTTAAGTTCAATTAGATTTATTTTGTTTGTTTATGCTGCATTTAATTTTGAAGTAGAACATATGGATGTGAAGAAATCATTCCTACATGGGGATATGGAAGAAGAAATCTACATGAAGCAGCCAGAAGGATTTGTTGTGAAGGGAAAGAAAGAGTTGGTATGCAAGATGAAAAATTTCTTGTACGGGTTAAAGCAATCACCAAGGATATGGTATAAAAAATTTAATACTCATGTGTTGGGACTTGGCTTCACAAGGAGTAAAGCAGATCACTCTGTGTATTTCAAATTAATCGGTGATCATGTCATTTATTTGGTCTTGTATGTGGATGATATGTTGTTGATAGGATAAAACAAGGATATTATCCAAGACACAGGAATAGGACAACGACATGTCTCGTGTTCCATATGTGAGTGTAGTTGGAAGTTTGATGTATGAAATGGTATGTACTAGACCAGACATTGCACATGCATTGGGAGTATTGAGAATTTATATGTCAAAACCAAGGAAGGAGCATTGCACAATAGGAAAAAGGGTTTTCAGGTATTTGTGTGGCACTATTAGTTATGGATTGTGCTACCAAGTAATACCAGGATTGGACAGAGTGTTGGACATGCATGGGTTTGTTGATGTAGACTAGGCTGGAGATTTGGATCACAAAATATGTTCAATTGGTTATGTGTTTAATATGTTTGGAGGAGCAATCAGTTGGACGAGCAAAAGACAGTCTGTAGTGCCACTCTCAACTATATAATCTAAATACATGGTAGCCACTCATGCAAGCAAGGAAGTAGTGTGGTTACAAAGATTGTGTTCAAGTATTGAATTGACAAGTTGTAAGGATATTTGTGACATTCAGAGTGCAATCTTCTTGGGAAAAAACGTGTATTATCATTCAAAGACAACGCATATTGATATTCAATATCAATTTGTGAGAGACATGGATGAAAAAAAGAAAGTGTTTTTTATGAAGGTGGACACTTTGAAGAATGATGCAGATTCATTAACAAAATATGTGAGCACTGAGAAGTTCTCTTAGTGTAGAGTATTTATGGGAATTGATGCCCTATATTGTTGACTATGTAATCATGTAACCCCTTGTATGAAAAGAAAACAACAAGTGGGGGAATTTTGGGTATGTGTTATATTCTTTGCACAACTAGATCTAGTGTTTGCATTGCATCGAGTGTGAGGGTGTGTTAGAATTTTCATCAAACATCTGCTTGCGATATATTTCTCCTAATAAAAGCTTGTAGAATTTTGGGACCATGGGAATATCTTGAGCATCTGAACTCAATCTTGAATTTTGATCCTGCAAAATTAAATGAATAATCATTAAACTTCACATGCATACACAACATAAATTCAATGAGATAAATGAATTATTAACAAAATCTAAACGTACTACAATCTGTGTGAGAGAACTTGAAGGAGTTCCAAAAGATACGGAATGAAGCAACGCTGGAATTTGAAGAATTGTCCATTTCATATTATAATTCTTTTTTTCCTGCATTTGAGCCAAAACCATCATCTTGGGTAGCATAGAACAATCTAACTTCAAAAATAAATTTGAAATATTTTATAACTTGAGAGTGCACTTAAAAATCATTGTTTTTGTCTACAATGTCATTGTTTTTTCCCCCATCTATACAAGAAATCTCAATATAGCTTTAAAAAATCTGAAAAAGTTACTCGATCCCTGAAAATATACTCCTTGAACATAGAAAATGTGAATTTAATGCTCAACCCCTCTCTCACTCTCTTCCTCCTTCCCTCCTCTTCTCTCCCTATATCCCCCCCTCTCTCTATTACATCTACCCTTCTCTCTGTTTGTATTATGGTAGTTGTGGGAGGTATTTACCTCCACGTGTAACCCTGATGAGAATAGAATATTCCGGAAAGCAAGAAGAAACCCTAAATAGTTGGTTAATAACCCTAGAAGACAAGTCGGCTCAAGAGAATTATTTGTATTAAGTTATTAGTATCCAAGAGAAGAAGTCGACCGAGTTAAGTGACTTGGAGGACTATAAATAGAGGGCGCTTGAGCTCATTTGTACTCACCTCTCATAACTGCATAAGGCAGTGGCGCGCAAGTTTGGAGAAGAGTTGCAGTTGCAGTTGCAGTTGCGCAAACTAGCAAATTTTGGTTTTGGCTTGGACTCTCTCTTGGTTATGGTTTGGACTTTCTGCTTGGCCTCTTTTGATTATTCTTGCTTGGTACGCTATCCTTGGAGAGAGGTGCACCACCTTGTTTGGCTATTAAGCCTAGGGTTTGCTTCTGGAATCATTCTCTATCAAGGTTAAGGTGCTCGGGGGTGGCTTCGACCCATGGTTGGGTGAAAATATTCCTATATTGTCTATGGTTAAATGATCACATCCATTATATTCTAACAGGTTATGGGCCCACACTATCTTCGGACAGTCTAATCGTTGGAGGATAGATTGGGAGGATTTGCTCAGTTGTAGTTGCAATTGCAGCCAGTTTTTGTTGCAGCAATGAAACCCTAACCCTATCATTGAGGCACCTTAAGTGAAGAGATTGACCAAATTTTTGGATAGCCTAGTGTGCCCTAGCCTAGCCCATCTCCTGGTACTCTTAGCAAGCTAAGACGTCAAGTTTGAGTTTTTGGTCAAAATCAAGGGTTGACCAACTCAAAGCAGTTATGACTTACTCTATGAAGTTACAAAGCAAGTTAGAAGTGGCTTCTAACTTAAGAGCATGGAAGACAAGGATTGAACTCATCATTTCCAAGAATAAAGTGTTGGATATTATGAAAGGAAAGATCGTGGAACCACAGTTCAAGAAGGAAAAGAGAAGGAACCTCAGAACATTGCAGTTATGGAGAAGTTAAAAGACAGTGGCATCAATGCCATGAGTATCATAGTGGACTCTATAAAAGACCACTTGATACCCTACATATCCCATCTTGACTCATCTAAGAATATGTACAATGCCCTAACAAACCTCTTCTCGATCAGAAACATTGGACAAGTAATGAGTCTGAAGAACGAGCTCTATGACATGAAAATGAATGATGATGACAGCGTAACATCATACTTTGTGAGAATCTCTCAGTTAAGAGATCAACTACAGGCTATTGAAGAGATCATTTCACATAAGGAACTGGTAAATATAGTACTCAATGGTCTTCTCAATACATTGGATGTATTTGTCGCAAGCATGAACACAAGGAAGGAGTATCCTACATTTGAAGAACTTTGGACTTGATATGCACTAGAAGAATCAAGGATCAGTGCAAAAGAGAAACCCCAAAATAAATACGATGATCAAGCCTTCACAGCAAGGTTCAAGAATTTCAGGAATAAAAGGAAGTTTGGTTCCAGGAAGAAATCGAATCAAGAGAAAGATATGTCAAAAATAAAATTCTTCAAATGTCGAAAATATGGTCACTACAAGAATCATTGTCCCGAGTTAAAGAAAAGGAAGGAAACACACGAAGCATCAGTTGTCGAAGAAGGGAAACCCTCAAAGAAGGCCAAGCAGGATAAAACAGACTTCTTCTAAGACAAGGTAGCAATACTCTTCATAGTTCTTGTACATACCATGATTTATGTACATATCTTGCATATCTATTTCTTAGAAGATAATGTGTTAAAAGAGAAACTATACCTATGGAAGAACAACAAGATAAGGATTGCTATCACGATGACTACAAGTCAGGCAATACACATGAAAGGATGAAGTACATCAACAACCCCTGGTAACAATTCATGTGGAATTTATTACATAAGTAACAATTGCAAGATAAGCCAAAATCAGAATCAAACTTGAAGAAACCTAGAAGAAGTAAAGACAGAAAGAAGTCAGCAATCAAGAGGAAATTGGAAAAAGACTTGTCACACTTTGCAAAAGGCAATAAGGATGAAAACGGAAGCATGGAATCTGTTAGATGGAGGGATTCGATTATATAAATCCAAAAGAAGAACATGCATTCATGCATGAAGCAACGATTAGGAGGGATATAATCCTAAATAATATGATCCATTGAAGATGATGAAGTGTCTATCTCCGGTAGCAACCATGAAAAACAGCATGTGTTCAGTGTGACTTTAGAAGAAGTATTCTTCGAAAAGAAGCCTTAAAGTATCCCTGGTTGTCCATCCACATCCATGATCCTATGATAAAATGAAGAAGTCGGAATCTTCAAGGCATGGAATCTGTAGAAAACTCCATGGACCCAAAAGCTAAAGAGAAACATGAAGATTCCAAGAAGGAAAGAAAATCCAGAACAACCAGTCATTATATTGAGAATCACAAGACTACCAGCTTGATCTGAACCCTCTAGAAGCAATCAAGCAGAAGAAATGAAAGTTGTGATGAAGAACAGTGTATGGAAGACTTATGAATGAAAGCATTGTGAGATCGAGAACTAAAGGTTCTCCCGGATGGAGGTAGAGAACTATGGTGATAGCTTGTTCTAGAAATACCTCTACCTGAGACATTATATCTCCTGCAATATCCATGGGTTAGATTTCACATCAGATGAATGTAAAGATTGTTCTCCTCAACAGAGTAATTGAAGAAAGAAGCGCATGTAGAGCAACCTCAAGGTTTTGAGGTATACCAGAAAGAGACTCTTGTATGCAGATGGAAGAAGATCTTGTATGGATTCAAACAATTTGGTGTGGGTCCTCCAATGCACAGTAGAAGCGTGGTGAAAACTTTCTATAACAGAGATATTGTATCAGAATGGTTACTCAGAACTCCAGGATGATGGATTACCCATCCATGACAAGCTCTCATGATGACAGAAGAAGTGTTACTTGGATATGTTCCAGTTTGACCCTTGCCACGATGATATGAGATAGCAAGAAACAAAAAGAGTTGAATCCAACTGTGATATACTATAATGATCAGAGCTATATGAAGCCTTCAAAGAAAACCAGTGTTCCAAAAAGACCGATGTACATTGAGATCAAGCATTACATTCTCCGTGATGAGGTCCAGAAAGGAGAAGTGGTTCTCCAATATATGTCCACAGATGAGCATATAAGCACATATTTTGGTAAAGCCTTTGTCTAAGATGAAAGAGTTGCATACTCAAGAAACAAGTTGGAGCTCATGGAGACGACTTTCTTATTGAAAAGGGAAGAAATGACTCCCAGGTTGGGAGGGAAACTGATGTGTTATTGATTTATGGACATTCATTTTTCAGTTCGAAAAATGGTCCAGGATGAGCAGTTCCTTTCCAGTTCAGAAAGTGGTTTGAGATTTATGACGGACAGGCATTTTCCAGTTCGAAAAATGGTCCATATCAAACGGTCATTTTTGTAATGAAAATGGTTCAATGGATTTTTGATGTACCATAGACAGTGATTCCCCTTGTGGCCAGTGTGGGGAAATGGTCTAGGAAAGTCTTTTTTCTTGGCAGTCACTCTCAGTAGTGGTCAAGAAGATTGGTCTGCCTCGTTGGACAATCATTCTTTCGAAGCTCACAGTTGTGAGAAGTTTTGAAGAATGTTCTATTTTGGAGGTTGGTGCAGGATAGTCATTTCCTTAGGAAATGGTTTGGACAGGCATTCCCTAGGGAAGATTCATTCTCTCCAGGTTGCACTTTGTTTAGTGTCGGAGGAATGGCCCAAATAGGTGAATGGTCCAGGTTCAAAAATCAGGGATAGGCATTCCCTAGGGAAGACTCATTCTCTCCAAGTTTCACTTTGTTTAGTGTCGGAGGAATGGTCCAGGCTCAAAAATCAGGACAGTTATTCTTCTATGCTTGAGAAGAATAGTCCAGTATCTCATGACTGATGTTGTACCTTCTAAGGGTAGATGATCTTCCAAATCTCACATACGTGAGTGGAAGAATGGCCCAGATGATTCAGTTTATATCATGACATTGTTTTGTTGTGCAGGTTGATATAATTGCTATGGAGACTGTATGTCTTTGAACATTAGATGTATGTTATTGTGGTGGATGTGTTCCACTGGTTGTGACTATGTGTCACTTATTAAGTAGTTGTGTGCTACTTGATGTGTTAGTGTACCACTGGATTGTAGTTATGTACTACTATGGATAGACACAGTTGTGTTCTATTGAATGACATTCTTCTGATTGCCATGTAGACTATCAGTAGTGTTGAAAATGATTATCATCCAGATGAATGAATAGTGTACTGATGGACAGATATTCTCCAGATGAAAAATGGTCCAGGACGATTATTCCTCTAGGACATATGCCCAGATTAGAAGAATGGTTTTTGTATCACTTCTTGGAGTGAGTGACTTGTTCAAAATCATGTCTGATTACTTATATGGAGTATGGTTTCGAGAGATGATGCAGTTGATGTTGTCAGATGACATTGATAATAATGATGGTGACCATAATCATGAGATAGTCCATACAACTATGATGATGGTATCAGTTTAATGGTATGTTTGTGCTCAAGACCATTGTCTTAAATACCTCCCTAGCTAGGAGGGAGTGTTGATATCATGGTATTTGCGGGAGGTATTTACCTCCACATGTAACCCTGACGAGAATAGAATATCCCAGAAAGCAAGAAGAAACCCTAAATAGTTGGTTAATAACCCTAGAATACAAGTCAACTCAAGAGAATGATTTGAATTAATTTATTAGTCTCCAAGAGAAGAATTCGGCCCATTTAAGTGACTTGGAGGACTATAAATAGAGGGCGCTTGAGATCATTTGTACTCACCTCTCATAACTTCATAAGGCAATGGCGCGCAAGTTTGGAGAAGAGCTACAGTTGCAGCTGCTGCAACTAGTATATTTTTGTTTTGGCTTGGACTCTCTCTTGGTTATGGTTTGGAATTTTTTCTTGGCCTCTTTTGGTTATTCTTGCTTGATCTGCTATCCTTGGAGAGAAGTGTGCCACCTTGTTTGGCTATTAATCCTAGGGTTTGCTTCTGGAATCATTCTCCGTCAAGGTTAAGGTGCTCGGGGGTGGCTTCGGCCTATGGTTGGGTGACAATATTGCTATATTGTCTATGGTTAAACGAGCACATCCATTATATTCTAACACTCTCACCCTCCCTCCCTCACTCATTGTATCCCCTTCCCTCCCTCTCTTTCTCTCTCTCCCCCATCGGTGTGCTTTATCATTTAAAGATGTATCGATGTGTTTAATTGAAATAAGCACCGAAGACTGACCTTTGTTATTGCCTCCACAAAGAAAAAATTATGCATACTTTAAATACATATGTTTGCATTTGCATTGTGCAAATTTAAATGTCTTATAATGCATTATTACTTAAATATTTCCCTCATGTGTTATTAATCACACTTCGCACCGGTACATTTCTAACTGTTTAACACACCGACAGAAGCAAATTAGAAAAATAATTTGCACTTATTATCAATAATTTGAAATTTATTACGAAAATAAATTGGTGCATTATGCATATTGCGTCGGTGTGCTATGCATAATGCACCGAAAAATGTAACTTCTAGAAAAAATATATTGCACGCATTTATTGACAATGTGCTAAAATATACAACGAAAAAATGAGCAGGAATTTGAGTTTTTGCATTTATAAAGGAAAACCATATTCATTGTTTTATTGATTGCCAAATTTTAAAGAGGATATTTGTTCAACATAGATTTATCAGAAAATATTTCTGAGTGGGTGGATGTTTTTTGAAGAGACAAATTCGAGGGAGAGTATTATAGATCACATAGAAATATGAAAAGGAGAAATTTTAAGTATATGATTTCATTCTATTAATCATATTAATCATTCTCCTATTCAATTCCAACAATTTCCAATGCATTCTCAAACAAAACAAAAAAAGGTTTCATAGTTACCTTCAATATTGAAAGCTCTAATTTCCTAACTGTTCTTTTGTTTTCACCTTCTATATTTCACAAGAATAAAAAAAATTAAGCACAATTTTTTTATAGGGTTTGGTTATTTATAAATGGTTGTTTCCTATCTGATGCAATGAAACCACTCATTGCATTGGATCCAAAACCATCATGTCACTGTCAGTTTTTTTTTTTTATAAATGCCTTCGTGGTGACTGGTGCGCTCTGTACACAAATGCATTGGAGCGTATTTGTTTGTAAACAACATCGCTTTATTTCAAATCAAAATATTATTAAAAAAAAATCACGATCAGCGGTGCGCATTTTACCTAAATGTACATCGGGGCGCATTGTTTACAAAGTGCATCATTGAGTTTAAAATGGAAACATTATTGTTTTTATATGGAAATCGCCATTTCTTAAATTTGTTCACTGTTTGACGATACGTAATAAATAGTACTTAGGAAGTCGTCTTTTTCTTAATTCATAAAGCGCCAGCTAAATACAAAATTTTGTAAAACGTTCTCAATTTCGCAACGACATTGTTATACTTCATCAGTGCATATATGTATGTGTGATGCCCCAGTGCGGGAAAATATTGTTGACACCCCAATTCGAATTATCTTAATATATGCACCGATATCTTCTTCTTTTTTAAATACTAATTTTTATATATTTTTCTTTTTCAGGGAGATTTTGAAAATTCCAAGGGGAAAACCAAGACATGTCAGTAGGGATATCGAAAAAAGTGTAGAAGAATATGTTCAAATAAATGAACATAATTCCATCGCACGAGAACCCATCCCAATTACAATGTGCATCAGAGGTATGTAAATCATTTTTTTTATTCTTTTATGTACATCGAATTTAAGTATCACGTGAAATACTAATTTTCAATTATTTTGTTGCAGAAAAGAAAAACAAATAAAATTCATTCATCACATAAGACAGGACGACGAGGAATAAAATGGTTGATCGCAAACTTTGTGACTATTTACATTTTTACCTTTCTTAAGATTTCATGTTTGTTGTGATATTTATATTTAAATAATTAATTTACACTTGTCCATGGATGTCTTCTACTAGGTGCTAACATACAAAGAGGAGCCAATCCATGAATTGATAAGCATTGGGTTAAGTATGGGTTTTGAGTATATGTTGAAGAATGAAAGTTTATTTGAACAATTTGTAAATAGTTATGTTTCTTAACTTCCCTTGTTTTATAATTAATAAAAAAACAAAAAAACTTTGTATTGATTATATCGACTATGCTTTGTCATGTCGTATTAAACATGCAGGAAACAAAGTATGGAATGCAGACATTAGAAGATATTTTGAGAGAATTCATGAAGCGTGGCTTCGAAAGAATGTGTATTGTTTATGAAAGACTTGGTGCTAAGGTATGTTCTTTTATTTACGCAATCATGTATACTCTACTATATGTATAAATGTATATATACTTATTACAATTTATTTCTATGTTTGTAGATGGAAGATGAAGGGGCGGAACATAGAAAGCAAGCCGATCAAAAAAACATTATGTTCACAAACCAAAGTACAATATCACCTACAAATGATGAAGAAATGAGGCATGCATGCAACTAAAGAAATGTCAACAGTTCAACTAATGAATGACAATCAATATAACTGAATTTACTACAAGTTGTATGTTTTGGAATATTTGTCTCTAAAAATTAGGGATTTTGTTTAATGTACTCGACATATTATCTCAATTGAATAAGGACATGTTACCAATATGTGTGACAATTACAAATTGGTTGCAATTTGATTATTTCACTATCCCTTATGTTGTCCATTTTTGTATGAAAATGGGTCTCTTATTCATATATAATTGTTATAACGATATTTACCTCGTGACATTGGGTCATGTCACAACAAAGCAAGACGGGATATAAAATATTAAATCTACCCTCACAATCAAACATGCAACGAAAGAATAACTAATTTTTCATAGAGAGAGATAGGGAAAGGATATAAGAGAATGTGTGTACCTTAAACCCTTCATTTGATGTCAATCCTTGCTCCTGCTTCTCTAAATTCTCCTGGTCAAGCCTAAAATAAGAGATCGAGATTGTGTTGCAATGAGGTAGTTATAGATACTAGTAGCATATATCAAAGGTACACATCAAATAATATATGAATAAACATGAACATATCATATTTCAATGAAACAAGTGGACACAATATTGGAAGGAAAAGATATTCTTCTATTAATCAGCGAAATAATATAGTTAGTTACAACATGACGTTGCTTATGGCACTGCTCTGGAACCAAGCATCTAAGTTCCTCCTGAATTCCTTCAAGCATAAACTCAATGAATCTCTTCCTCAAATAGTCTGATAAGGATAGGAACACACCTTATAACTATATATGAGAGGAAGTAACTCTGGAAAAGGAGTTTCCAGGTTGGGGGGAAACTTATCAGAGGATGAAGGGGAAGGGAATCTTGCTCAAATTTCTCAGCAAAACCTTGCACCATCAGACTTGTCCTCATAATTTCCCTCATAGGTGATTTTATACTATCCCAAAGGGGTTGGGGAGGTTGAAATCCATTTTTTACGAGCTTGGATATGTTGGGAAGCGAGCCCAACCGAAAAAACCCGTTGAAAACTTGGATTTATTTATTTTTCATTATTGTTTAGGACATCTGCAGGTTGCACGCTATAAAGGAATGGATCTTCGCGTGTTTCTAAAAGGAAACCCGTATATATGTTCAAAAGTCATGTAATTGGATGAGGCAAGGTGGGATTTTGATTTTGCAAGCCAAATGGAAGGGTAGGCCATAGCACAAATGCATAGGCATGGAATTTTATGCTATAATAGATGCCCCCTAATGTGTGAGGTCAGAAGGGAAAAATGATGGTCGAAATACATTACAACTCTGAGAGACGCGGATGCTTTGAAGTAAACTCCTGAAGGTTCCCGAACAACTGATCCAAAAAATAGAAACCATCAATCAAGATCAAGTGAGAGTATTCTCTTCCCAAGTCAGGCATACCCATGCTCAGGAGTGATGTAAGCATGGTCGCCAAATCAAGTACACTGTGGATCCATGGTACATATGAAAGTATGACTAATTTCCATGGCCACGAGCAATACACAGTAGATCCAATGATATATAAAAGTAGCAAACATGGTCACGAGGAATACACACTGGAGCTATGTCTCAAAATCAAGAACAGAGGATATTTGGGATTAATGAAGTGAACAAGTTGATCATCTACAAGTAGAAAGGTTTGTGGGGTGGTGGAAAGTATGTCGGGTAGGAGTACAAAATATGTGATACTCATACTTCACCCGAAGTCTTCAAAACAATTTGTCGTGGTACGCATCTACACTATGTGAATAGATGTGTTGGGGTCGAACACAGCGAAACATCGTTTGATTACCAGTCATTGATGTATATCGTTAACAAACACGAGACAACCCACTGATGATGATGATGGGTTTCAAGATACCATGGTACAATCTAACAAGTGTGAATAAATTAGTTGATGTCGAACACCTGGTAGAATCTATCGAGCAAGGGACATTGATGTATTCACACTATCAATACCGAGGGAACCTGCCACTGATGATTGCAAGCCCCAAGGTACCAAATATGACTCTAGATCCCTATCCTAGAGAAAGATGTGTCAAAGTCGATAGAAAGAGATCTATTGGAAGGAAGGAATTAGGGAATCCTCCATCATCCATCACGATGGGGTAGTAGAAGGCCAAATATTTGGAAGGACTCAGACGAAAATATTGTAAGGACCACACTGTTATAATATAGAGGATTGTGCTCGTTTAACCATTGACGATACCCTCGTCACCCAACCACGGGCCTTAAGCCACCCTCCAAGCACCTTGACCTTCACCGAGAAGAGAATTATGGTTGCAATCAATAGCCAAGAGAGGATAAATGCACCAAGCAAAAGAATAGAAACTAAACTGAACAGATGATCCCACCCAGAAGCTAGCGCACCACTTTCCCAGCTCTCCTAGAAAACCTGCGCACCAAACTGCTGCTGCCTGCAACTGCCTGCGCAGATATTGCTCTCACTGCAACTGCTAAGATAATAAATAATGAAACTGGCACCCTGTATTTATAGTGGACTGGCCAATCTAACTGGGGCCGACCTGGCCAGTCTAACTGGGCCGACTTCTCCTTCTGGGCATCAATAAATTCAATATAAATATATTTGTTCAGCCGACAACTTGTCTAGGGTTTCCTTCAATTCTTTGCTTCCTTCCAGAGGATTCTAGTCTCGTCATAGGTCATAATAAAGGTTCATACCTCCCGAAGCTACCATAATATTAACACTCCCTCCTAGCTAGGGAGGTATGGTCTTGAGCACAACAGACCATTCAACTGGTAGCACCATGAGCACCTGTCATTATTATCCGACTGGATAATCTCCTATGACAATTGGTACAATATCAATTTATAGAACACACCTGTGTATATTCCAGTAGTACACAACTACTCATACTTTGTGAAACGCAATCACAAATTGTCCTTCATAACAAATAGCAACCTGCATATAAACAGTGTTATGATAAAAACTGTATCATCTGGGCCAATATTTCACTCACATCTGTGAGATCTGAAAGAATGTTTGCCACTACAGTAGTCTTCATCTGCATAGAAACAATGTTATCATAAAACTGAATCAACTGGGCCAATCTTTCACTCACGTCTGTGAGATCTGAAAGAGTGTCTTCCCTCAGTATAGAGTATCAACAATAATCATCTGGGCCAATCTTTCACTCATATCTGTGAGGTCTGAAAGAATGTCTGCCCTCAATGTAGAATATCAACACTGGGCTATCTGCCCCATTCTTCTCAACCAAGGAAGAAGGATTGTTTCTGATTTTTGAACCTGGACCATTTCCCACCCTGGGCCATTCTTCTGACACTAAACAAAGTGTAACCTGGAGAGAATGAGTCTACCCTTGAGAAATTCTTGGACCATTCCTTACCCTGGGCCATTCCTCCGACACTAAACAAAGTGTAACCTGGAGGGAATGAGTCTTCCCTAAGGAATGATTGTCCTAGACTTTTCCCCACCCTGGGCCATTCTTCCGACACTAAACAAAGTGTAACCTGGAGAGAATGAGTCTGCCCTCGAGGAATAATTGTCCCTGATTGTTGAGCCTAGACTACTCCCCACCCTG
>JZKD02S0957120.1:0-13744 GCA_000966675.3 Picea glauca | reverse complement strand
TCCATACCATTTCTAATTGTTGACCTGTTGTTCATTCAATTGTTGTGTGTCCACTTCCTACTTGTGTTGCTCATCCACCTCCTACTCAAGTTGCTCGACCATGAGCATAATTCCAGCATGGGATATAACATCAATAATAAAACAAACGTAACACCAGTTTAGGAAAAAACCCACTCTAGAAAAACCTATGGTCAAAACTTATTGTTGGCTTTGGGGTCTTGTTGGCAGCCAATTCATTTTATTTTTTTAATTGCTCTAAAAAAAGCTGCCTACACCTCTTGTCTTCTAAACAACAAATCATCGTCGCATTTCGCAACTAAACATTTGTTTCATTTTTTGCGACAATTACAATTTGGTTTCGATTCAGTTTTCACAACTGAAAGTGTGAAAACACCTCTTTCGTTGTTTGGACTGTCGTCGTCTTTTATTAATTTTTMTGAAAGGCACTTGACCATTGGTTTATCACATGACTGCAAAAGATTCTTTCAAACTATGTCCCTTGGCCTACTCTTACCTTGATTGCGCATTTGGATCTATTTGATTAATAAGCTATTGAGCATGAAGATTTACTGGTTACATTTGACTTATATGCTTTGATCCTTATTGCTATGATCTCTTGACTTATTGATTATATGAGATTTTTTGTTGCAATGTTCTAAAAGATTTAAAATATAAACATTTGAATATGCAACAAATGCATTGGTAATATCCTAAGTTTGATTTGATATGAAATGGCAATGGTTTGAGTTTTACAAAGGCGTGTTGATTAATCTTTTGGATTTCAATTTTCTAGTTTGAATCGTTTCTTGGTGCATTGTTTTGTGAGTTTGATTTTCATTGAACGATCATAGTTTCAAACTATACATTGGCATGATTGAATATAACATATGGTGTTGGTTCTACATTTGATGGATGGCACGTTGATTTGGTTGTACACCGAGTTGGGTTGGCCGATTAATATGTTGATTACTGATGGAACAACGTTGTACCCAGTCATTAATACACTGCATGGCGGTGATAATACCACCACCTTCGCACGCATTACATTGATTCATTCCCCTTTGAGCGCTTGCAGCTGTTAAGCCCTGTTGTTTTTCTCCTGCGTTTTGTATTGTTCAAACCAAACCCTACCATGCACAGAAGTCATGCCTCCTGTCGTAAGGGCAGAGCCTAACGGGTGCCAAGCACTGTTGATGTTTGATGGCGCTTATAGTGACTTGGAGAAATTCGGGTGGCTCTCGTTCATAAGGAAATTCGATGGTTATAACCCTATCGTGGCCCGGCAATTTGCGTTATCATTCGATGGCTGCCAAGCCAAAATTGGGGATGTGCAACTGGAGATTAATGAGCAATTTCTCAGCTCCGCAATCAACCTGCCTGCTATAGGACAGAAGTGGTCTAAAAATTGTAAATTGGAAGATGTCCCGTGGACAGTGCTTTTCCAATCTCGAATGGTGAAACCCTGTGACAAAGGATGGCCTGCAAAAATGTTAAAACAGCACTGGCACGATCTGCTCATGATTATCAAGCAATTTGTCACTTGCGAGGGCAGGTACGGGTTCGTTTTCTTGTTTCACCTTCGTCTATTGATGGTTTTTATGGGTTTTGAACTCAATGTACCTCACTACCTTCATAGAAGTCTGTTTAAGATGGCGAAAAGGTACAAGCGTAGCCAGGCTGACATTAGCCTCTTCCATTTGGGGTTGATTAAAATGATTTTGGTTTATGAGTTAGGGTTACGACGTGATTGTTGGGATGATTTTCTCAGTCGTAATGGCTTTGAAGAATCAAACCCTCCGCAGGTTGATAAACCTATGGTGCCCAAAACCCAGCCTATTCCCCATGTGCCTTACAGCGTTTTGCTACCCAAACCTCTACCCGACCCACCTACGAATTTGCCTATGGCTGTGACTAAAAAGGTTGAAAGTGCTAAACCTGCAACCAAAAACCCTAAAGCTAATGCTAATGCTAAAGGCAAGAAAAACGCTCGCTTAATCTCTCGCATGGCGAGAAATAGACCTAAAACCCCTGCCAAATTTGAGCCTATCGTGGTCAGCGAAGACTCTGATTCAGAGATTGAATGTTTTCTCGCCGATGAGTATCCTTACTCGGAAGGTTTGTGTGACAAGCCTGCGTATGATTTTGTCAAGAATTTACCACCTTATCTGCGGGATGACCCTAAGTTCCCTGGCATTGAACTACCTCATGGAGCCCTCGGTGAATCATCGAAACCCCCTTCTGCTCAACCTGTTGTTCCACCTTGAGATCGGTGTGGTTTATGGTTCGAGAGATACTACTTGGATGTGCCGATGTTGCAATCCAGAATCCATGATTTGGAAAACCAAGTGGCAAAGCTCATTGGTCGTAACGCGAAGATGGAACCCTCTGACAAGAAACAATGAAAAACTGGTTCAATTATGTTCAAGAATGTCGAGTCAGCCACGGTGATCGTCAATTCCAAATTGGCTTAGCCTCAGCAATCTCGTTGGTATAACTTTCACCCATTTATATCGCACGTTCATGAACTCTGTGTACATTGTTGACCTGCTCTGTCATGCATTTGTTGCATATAAGTTTTGTTAATTAATTTTTGGATTGGTTTTAATTAGATTTAATGTGATTGATCATGATTGGATTTGATTTGAATACTCTGTTATTGATATCTTTTCTAAACACAGGTTATTTTTGTATTCTATCTTGGAACACAGTCAATATCTATTTTCGATTTGGTTATATCTTGTGCGATATGAGGGGAAAAATTGGTTAGCTGCTGTGATTGCATATTCTATGTTCGGACCAATTCGAATATCATTTTGTTACATAATCAAATTACGAATTGATATGAATAGTGACTGTTATACCCAACCGACTCAATTTGGACTGTATTCAATTATAACAAATATATCGTTTGAATTCAATTTGAGGAATGAATTGATCGTATCCCAGTCTTATTGATTTGCGTCTATAATTAAACTCAGCATTATACATTTCGGTTATTTGCCCGGTTTATATTATGGATTTTGTTGACTCTATCAACACCCTGTCTGTTGATTGTGTGGTGATCAGTAACGAAATGTGTTTGATTGTTACTCATTCAGTCTGATTTCATTCTAAACGATTTACCTATCTTTGCATTTATTTGAGCGATATCGATTTATTGCTATGACTATAATGAGTTAACGATGGTTATGATTATTATTATTGTCATGTATGTTCACCACGCGATACTCAGCAATCGCAACATCAACAAATTTTAATGGATATGTTCCGTTTTGATTGTAATTGCTACAGCCTGTTCATTTTGACAATTGAATAAAACGATATGAATTTCACACAGCTATAACAAATCGATTGTGATAAGGATTGATTATTATCATATCTATTTTGGATTACATCATACGATTGGCTGGTAATTGCATTTGGATACAAACAGTATGATCGTTATTTGCCCTGATTCTATAACTAAAAACAGAGCGTTCTTTACTCTGTTCCGATTGCATGTATTTTGATATGATTTGATTTAAAGGATAATTTCACTTGAATTATTAGTAATTCGTTTTTGAGGATTATTAAAAGATGATTCAATTTGATTAAGATCTGGTCATGTTTGCTATTTTTGACTAGCTACAGAATCAGATGATTCTGTAGCTAAGTCTGTAAAGTCAATTTTTTATCATTTTCCTAATAAAATATCCTTCTAATTTGATCTTTGTGTTCTATTGCAGGCAAATTCGAATTGGCAATAGATATGATGAGAAGTTAGGAGATGTTTCGCAGATTCTACTTGCATTTTATTTCCTTAGTTTAGATGATTTTGGGATATCTCCCAGATTGTGTAAAACTATTTGAGATTATCCACAAGGAATTTTTACCTTGTTAAGAAACCTATATATACTTATGATTTTTGTAATAATCGGCATCCTCAGTTGTGGGAGAACAAGGATATGGAATTCGGTTACAAACTGGAGAAGAATTGATGTTTTTTCATAGCTTTTGCTTTTCAATATATCAACATTTTGTTTCAAGTTTTGTATATCATTTTGTTTATGGTCTATGATTACTTTTGCTATCTAAATAAAATTCAAGTGATATAATTTTATTACTGTTATCTATACCTTGTTTCTTTCAAATAAAAGACATAACAATTACTGGTTCATTTTAGTGAATGATAGCTTTGTCTTGTTCATAAATTGAATTGTTAAATATAAGTCTTCTGCATAATAGGTTTCCCTTATTGCAGAGATTTATCATCAGAAGATTGTTATGATTTTATTTTATGTCTTGTTTGTCATGTATAACACTTCAAGAAGCAGCATAGTTGATCGTTTTCGAGAAGCTTAAGGACTTATCAGTGTGAATTTCTTCCTCCAACCAACTTAGAAGTAATCATATGCAGGGCAGATTTGGAGCGTTTCCAGGTCAATTGATTTACTGTTTATTGTTTTTTGATCAAATAGTTTAATTAAATTGTTTAATTTCAGTAAATATATTAGATTGTTTAATTTCAGTTATGTTTGTTTCTTCTTCATAAAATATAAAAAATCGAAAAAGAGATTCTTGGATGTCTTAGGGCAGAGAATATACATGAGTTTTGCAGGTTTTAATTAAATCTGTAGATTGTTCATAGTGTACATTTGTGAATAAGAAATATTGTAGTTGATAATTAGATAGTTGATTTGAGTTATTACAAGAGTAATTAGTAGTTTATATATAATAGTTAGAGTAGTCATATTTAGTTTTAGTTTATTTGGTAGTTTGCTTTAAGTAGATTAGTATATTATTTCCTTTTTCTTGTTTTATTCGTTTCTAGTTTCCTTTATTTAGTTAGTTTCTTGTATTTAGTTACAGTTTGATGTGTTTATTAGTTTAGTTAGATTACTTATCTGAGATCAACTCTCTCTTTGGTTTTCATAGGAGACCTTAGAGCGGCCAACGGAGCCGTTAAACTCGTCAGGGTGGTCCATTCCAAACGGCTTGGGTTATTTAGACAACCCTGGACCGGTTCCACTCTCCCAGTTGACGGACGATCAATTTCGCCCGTCAACAGGTCTAAGATGCATGCATTATCTAGTCGATGTCATCCTTGTCCCCACCACTCAAATTGTCATTGTCACCTAATCAAAATGAAATGATTAAGTAGTTAATAATTTCGACATTACATTAATAACACTGACGTAAAATTTATAACATGAGCATTAAAGTAATAATAAAAACATGAACTTGATAATGTCAATAAAAAATATCAAAAAAACATAACCATGACAAAGACAAACCATTACTACTTAATAACAATAAACAAATGAAATATTAATTGAGACTTACCTCTAGATATATTATTGGGGATAATATGTGATCAATATTTCTCTCCCTATTGCTATCATGTTGCAAAAAGCAATTCAAATCAAACGACAATATACTATCTATAAAATAAACATTTGGATAATGTCAAGTCAATAATCTTAATAACACCAAACAAAAACTTTAAAACTAAACAACACTATTCATATTTTTCACTTGCATGTATGACACAATAAAACAAACTATTGTTGAGGATGGTTTTGCAGTGGGGTTGCAAAGAGCATGAACATGAAATAAAAGCTTTAAAAACTAAACAACATTATTTAGATTTTGCACATGTATGTATGGTACAATAAAACAAACTATTGTGGAGGATGGTTTCATAGTGGGGATGCAAAGATGATGAACATAGGTGGCTTTTGATTCCATCACCAAAGTAGATATTATCAAAGAGATCTCAATTTCCACCCTCAAACGAAGAGGTACTCCATTCCATCACCAAAAGTAAAGATTATCGAAGAGATCTCAATTTCCACCCTCAAATGAAGAGGTACTCCACTAAACTCCTCCCTAGACCAAAAAAATAATCAATAACATCAACAAATGAGTAAAACTAAAAGTAGAAAAACCTATGAAAGAACTACTTACCAAACTAGAGGAACCAAATTTTACTAAGTAGTAAAAAAACCCTTATCATGAGCATAAGAATTATCTTCATCACCATGCATCAACTTGATTGTATGTTTTGGATTTTTGGCCTTTCTCTTCTTCCTTTCTTTACGAATTGTCTCGCCACCAAAGATTCATTTTGACCCTCCACTTCAAGGAACTTCTAGGCTTGATCCCTACTTTTTTCCTTTTTTGGGTTTTCTTTAGGAGGGCTCTCACTATGTTTCCATTTTTTGAGATTTTTGGAGGAGGGCTCTCTTGATCAAGGTTTTATGCTTCATCATCTGATATATGATTTTTAGGTTGCAACAACACAGACTTTTTCAAATTCCATTTATCCACATTTTTGGTAATTTTGTTCTTGTGCTTTCAAGGGAGTTTGTCCAATTTATATGGGGTGTTGAGGCCTCAAAAACTCCCCAAGTCCATTGAATCTCACCCCCTTCCCCTTTTTCGAAATTCTAAAATCAAGCCTTATTGGTTTACTCTATTTTATTTAACCTTATTATTTTTTAACATGATTAATGATCATTGTTGCTGACTAGATTGATGTATTTTTTATCAATTAGCTTCATATCACAATCATAATAATATGTGGCAGTTGCATTGTCAAATCAGTTTTCATCACAAATTAATTGTTTCTATATTCATTCCATTACAAGTATCATAGATTGTATTTGTATAGCTCTTGGATTTAAATGGCCTTGACTTGTGTGAAAGTGCTATACAACTTTGTCTAGGCTCATTGAAACATTTGTGTATCATTGGCTAGCTCAGAGTTGTATTTCAAGGGAGGTGTCATTAGAAGCACCACTTTTCGATTCATGGATTGATCTTTTAAGATTTTGGTTGCAACAATATTGATTGTTAAATCCACTGTTTCAAAGAAGTTGCAATTTTAACCTCAAAGAAATGACACCATTGTCAGTGCCACTTTTCAGTTTGGAGGTTGATTTTTAGGTTTTTGTTGACAATATTATGAGGTTGTTAATCCCATGGTTGCAAAAGGTGATAATTTTAACCTCCCACCCCCAAAAAACGGTGCTACTAGTATCACCACTTTTTGAAACAATGGTAAAAACAACGACTAAATGCAACCTCAAGAAAAACAAAAACTTTGGAGAGTTCATATTAAATCGGTAACTATGTTAAGAAAACAAAGGAATGATAGAAGCCTCACATATACTTGTCGGTACCTTCGATTCCTGCTCTACCCAATGTTCAACTAGGTTTAGAGGGGTTTTCCTAAGAATCCAACCATAAGAAACAAATGGAGAGAGCTAGTCCTTTTATAAACTTCAAGCTCAATCTCCTTATAGTAAAATAATGTTCAACTGGGTTTAGAGGGGGTTTTCCTAAGAATCCAACCATAAGAAACAAATGGAGAGAGCTAATCCTTTTATAGACTTCAAGCTCAGTCTCCTTACAGTAAAATATTGATTTAGTGGATTGTAGATCCACTTTTTTCTCCTAAGAATAACAATAAAGTACTAACAATTTTTAGATCCCTGTTTTATTCCAACGGATTCAATAAGATAAAGATAATATGAGTGGCTTCTACATCCATGAATCTATCGAAGTAATAACAATATAAAATGCATGAGAGAATCTAGAGATCTCCTTCAAGGTTCGGTGCTTCTCCAAATATGGTTGTTTGACCTTGGAATATTTACTTGAGGTCATTATCCTTCTCTTAGGTTGAGCGCCATCTCCAACACACAAACAAATTCCATAGCACGTTGAAAAGGTGGTTAGCGGTTGTTAAAACAACCTCCTAAAATAGTGGGTCTCATGTGGATATGTGCCTTGATCCAACTACTTCTTCATAAAGTATGCTCAAGGGTGGAATGACCTTCTCTAAACTAACTTGTGCATTAAATAACTTGTTCATTAAAAGCCTTCTTCTTTGAAAGATTTAATGATCCTTGCTTTAAGCATCAAAGGAAAGATTTAATGATCCTTTTCACACTGTTTAATGAAGCACTTCTCTCCTTTGGGTATTTACCCTTTGGATATCCCATGAAACATTGAAAATTCCTATCAGTATATTGGGCATTTCCTCCAAGGTAGATCGAGTGGTTAAGGTTACTTGCCATTCTTGTAAATTGATTTATTCTTTGTTTGAGGTCTACACTATTTAGTATAGGCCATTTGGGATCCTTTCCTCTCCATATACCATGCACCAAGATACTGTTGAAATCTACCACTAATATTGGCCACAATGCATGATGCGAGTTTGCAAACAAATTGTAATTACTTCCTGTGGTGTGTTAATTCTATTGGTTGTCCAAAATGATTTGTCTTCCTTGGAGTGCTCTTCCAACTTGGCTTTGATCATGTCTCTATGCTTATTGTGCAATATCCTTTCACCAGATTCAAAAATTAGATCTACACATAAGTGATACAAGAAAAGTAAAGGAGTTGCTCTGCTTCAAAAGAATCCATCCTTCATGAGATTTGGAAATATTGTGGAAATATTGCTGCTAGCAACTCCTGTAGAGGCAAATAAATCCTCATGATCACATGTGAATGCCTTTCTCATGCTAATATTTCCTTTAAACACAACTTCAAAATGATGTCATGGAGTATGCCTTAGTGTTGGAATAGATCTGAAAATGATGGATAACCCTGCACTTTGATATGCAAAGAGTTGACTATTTTCTGGCTTTCTATCCTTAAATATGGAAATACTTCAAAATGCAATATTGTTTCATTCCCTACTACCAATGATCCTAGGTATTTTCTAGAAACATATTTGGTCAAAATATAATCCAAATCCAAACCTTTAGAAGGTTTGTGCTCTGACCAATATCAGAAGCATTGTGTTTCTCTTCTTTAAGATATGGTATGTAAACATGGCCAGTTTCCCATTTGTCATAGTCTTATGTATCACCATTCTTGCTGAGGCGGAATGTTAGAGTTTTGAATCAGAGCATTTGAGCTTTGAATGGGTCATAAAATGAATCCTTCTCCCAACAGAGATATGCTACGTGCACCCTATCTCCCTTTGATACCTAATACAAAAACTTAAAAAAATAGACTCACCAACTATGGATCTGTTGAAGATCAACAACATTCATTTAGCTGATAGATATTGTCTCACACCAATGACAACGAATAATAAGGTGATTATTTGGGACCATGGTTTAAAACTTGAATATTTGGATAGCTCATAATCAACAGACATAGTATTCTTGAGTAGCCCTTTTTGACCTAATACAGGCTTCCAAACAACATTGTAGGTGCAACTTTGGTGGTAGCTTCAAGACCATCTATTATCATTGCTACAATCTAATTCTATGATAATATCTGTCCTCCTTACTTCGTTGTTCAATGTATTGGAAATTTATCTTAGGAATGCTCCTTGATTAGGTACTTTAGATGAATGCATAATAACTATGGCACTAGTAACAATAAGCCTTTTGATATTTTTGGAGGGTGATTTACGAGGAACAAATTATATCTTGTTGGTCATATTAGACTATCATTTGTTACTAGCTTGCTGAGTGGAAGAACCAAGGGATATGCCTACCATCACAAACTCATCACTACTCCAAAATACAAGTCTCTCCAACTCCAAATATGAATATTTTTTTTAGATAAATCTGGAAAGAATGCTAAAATACTGGTGCATTTTGAGGGGTAACAATGTCTTGATTTATCAGCCTCAATATGTGTTGAATCTTTTATAAAAATTCAAGATAAAACAGTGTAAACCATGTGTTACACCTTAACAGTCAAGAGAAACTAACTAAGGAGTGTGATTCTACAAAAGTCAATGCTATACTTTATCAACAACTTATTTATAACCTTATCTATTTAACTTGCAGTCACAGTCAACCTGATATTTCCATTGTGGTTAGTGTGATTTCTAAATTCATGTAAAATCTATGGGGAAGTTACTGGAAAGTCACAAATATAATTGTTCTTTATATATGATCTGGGTATAAAGTATTGCAGTGAGAATGTGAATCATTTGGTTGGTTATAATGATTCAAATTGGGGTAGAAATGGTGATGATAGGAAGTCTACATCTAGTTATGTTTTTGTCTTCATATTTGACCCATAGTCTAGGTTATGTGTTTTGTCTTCATATTTAATCCATAAATTAAAATAGTCTAGGTTATGTACGGAGAAGAAAAAGTCTTGAAACGGCAAACTGGCGCCGCCCGGACTTGAACAGGAGACCTTCAGTGTGTTAGACTGACGTGATAACCAACTACACCACGGCACCAGATGGTTAAAGTTTAAGACTCGTATAATTCACTTCGAGTCCCGGCGGTGCCATGGCTTTTATTTGTTACTTATCATCAATCAGTTCAGTTTTATGAAGATCGCTGGAATTCGAAATCACCAAACTTGACGTTGTCTGAATTTTACAGTCTTGCGATTATACTGAAGAATTTTCCATGGAAAGTAAGTTTGTGGAAGCTGTCCATATCGTACTTATCATCAATGGAAACACTATGATGACCATGACCAGCCTATGAAATGGAACTAACTACTGAATCAAACAATGCGAGATCATATTGAAACGATTTCAAGTACTGGATGTGACTTCAATCTTTCTAGTAAGATAAAGTTCCACTTTGATGGGCATTTATTAATTTCAAAATTTCAACAAATATGTGTAATCTTAAAAAGGTCAAAATTTCAACAAATATGTGTAATCTTAAAATGGGTCAAAACTTTTCCAGGCAAAGTTTCATAGCCAAGGTTTCTATTGATAGGTAGAGTTATAACTTTGCACAAAATTCCTATCAAAATTGAGTAAGAATTTCCACTGAAAAGAGGTTGAGTTTTTACACTTATTAACTTAGTCCTAATTTAAAGGGTGCTCAAGTTGAAGAAGCACACTTTTTCAAATTGAAAACTAATTAGCATTTTGTATAGTCTGATTGGGCCTAATGGTTAATAACATGTGTTTTTTCCTAAGAGATTACAGATTGGAATCTAGAGGGTGGTAGGGTATGTATACCTCATAGACTAAGCAGTGAAATTACAACACTAGTGTTCCACATTTAGTAATAGAGGACAATTTTGTTTGTCTAGTCTTCACTCCATGAAAAAAAACATTCTCTGCTTTATTTTTTTTAACATTCTATTAATTGTTTCATGATGTTTGAGAGTGGTTCCAATCTCATCAAACTTTATATGGAGAAAGTACAATTTCATATCCATTCAGAATTTATTTGACTTAATAGTTTTCAAAATTTCAGTATTGGCCAAATCACAACATTTCCATTGGACTCTATCATGTATGAAGATATGGGATTGACATTTGATCAAGATCACCAAGCCCTCTATAAACCTCAATGTTGGTGGGTTGATTATCAAACTCCTTTGTCATGATTTTAGCAAAAACTTATCATGGAAAATATAATTTCTACTCTAAACTAAAAAAGTAATTCTATCTTCTAATTTTTCAATTTTCTAAATACAATAAGAAATACATTAATAATAGTCCATATATAGTTTATGATTTAAGATTATAAATTTTCAATGATTTATCGTTTATGTTTCAAGTTTCACATATTCAAATTTAATTTTTTTTATAGTATTTTGAGTAGAATCCCTATATTAAAAACCCCTACAACATTCCCTAAAATTTAGGGGCTGTTTCCCTACTACATTCCCTAAAATTAAAGTGTGCTTCAACATATCCATATATGTTTTTCCCTTTTCCCTGCATCCCAGCTAAATCTCTTGCAATATCTTGTACCTCATGGTTCAAAAGCAGCTAAATCTCTTGCAATATCTTGTACCACATGGCCTGACTACTGCTCCAGAAATCCCTTGAATTGTAACAACAACAAGTATATGCTTCAGGAAGTGGGAAATATAAGTGGACATATATACCAAATTATGAAATATATTTTGCTAGAAGCAGAAAGAATGCAGCAAGAGCAAGAAGCCAGTGCATGTAGAAATCTTTTACAGAACAAAGAAACTCATAGAGTACCTACAGAATCAAAAGTGTTGCCTTTTCCTCAGCTCCTTATGGTTGGACAGAATTGTGCAGAAAAATACAGCTCTTCCTCTGGTAATGACTTACCATGCATTAGCAGCTGCTCCACATGTTATCATCAATGGTTGTAAGATTGTTCTAGCTATTGCTATTGCAACGCCAACTTATTATTCTTTTCCACTAGCTGAGAAATTGGGGAATATATGAAGGATCCATGCAAGTTTGCGGTTGTGGCTGCCCCAGTCGCTAGTGCTAGAGAAGTTGTTGTAGCTGCTCCAAAAGTGGAAGGGAACCCGAGCAAGAAGAAGAATCTGATGAGGATATGGGTTTTCAGTCTTTATTAGATTGCACAGAACAAATCAGAACAGAGATACCAAAGTAATGCCAGTGGATAACTCTTCTTGTATTAAGTTCGCGGGGAAACAACAACAGAAAAACATAGAAAGGGTGGTTCTAAGATGCATAAGGGGCATAGAGACGAAGGATCCTGTCAACGTAGAATTGAAGGGGCCTATGTCTGAGCCCATGACAACTAATAACCAGAGTAAAATGGAAATCAAACACTGATATAGAAACTAATGATGGAAAAACATAGTTGCGGACTAATTGAAAGTTTCATAGAACATGATGATGTATGCAATTTTTCACATAAAAAACAAAAAACAAAAGAAAAGAAAAAGGACAGAACCAGAAAGAAAAAGAGAGGAGATTTTATAGCTTTGGAAGTTATTCCAAAAAACACAAGAAGACAGGAGATTTTATAACTCTGAAAATTATTCCAAAAAAACACCAAAAAAGAGGAAAGGAGATTTTATAGCTCTGAAGGTTATTCCAAAAAGCCACAAGATATTTAAATCTCAATATTGTTTCACATACATCTACCTATACAATACTTCCTTTCCCTCACACACATCCACCTACATAATACTTCCTTTCCCATACAGGAGAAAAGCCAAAAGAGAAAAAACCAAACAAGCATACTCACCCATGACCAATCAACCAGATTATATTATGTTAAGAGGCACCATTACCTTGTGACTAAAATAATGGAATGTAAAAGGAAGGGACTGAACAGAATCCATTATTTCTCCAATAAATATGAGGATGTTCGTTATCAAACAGTCTGGTGCAGTAAAACTCCAATATAAAATAGACGCTTAGCACTCTATTGTCAAAAGTCTGGTTTTGTGAAACTATAATCACATTCAAATACAAGAGGAATGAATGAAAAGGAAACTAGTAGCCAGGTACCTTAGGAGACGGGACATGAAGACAGCAATTAATCTTGGAAATAATGTGTGGCCCTTATCACAAGGGAAAGCGGCAACTCATGAAAACATAACAGACAGGCAAAGACATCAGAGACGAGATTTCAAATTGTTCCACTGATCAGGTTTAAAAGGATTAAAAAAGCAGTTACCCACAGTTGTGTGGTCTAGCGGCAAGCAGCTAGTGATTGGGGTTCAAATTCAAAATGCTGATGAGGTTAAGTGCAAGCCTCCAAAATGCTCCAAATGGGTGATGATGAGGTCCAAATGGGTGATGATGAGGTCAAGTGAAAGCCTCAGGTGATTTTGACATCATAAAAATGTCCTGGTTATCCATCAATACTCCATCAGTATTATTGACATCTATTCTCTATTTAGGTTTTTCCATTTTTTACTATGGTATTTAAAACAACGGATTTTTTTTCTTGATCCGGATTTATGTAGGAACACAATGAAATACAGAAATACACATACACGCAGAGATGCAGCGGAAATAAGACTTCATTTCATTAATAACAAATGACTGAAATATGCTTACAAA
>JZKD02S0957087.1:0-13744 GCA_000966675.3 Picea glauca | reverse complement strand
TCATTGTCAACGACTATCGCAATCTTCCCTCACGACATCGTGGGTCTTATCGAACTAGGTAATCGTTAACCTATAGTTTGAGCCATGATGGGAGTGCTAGTAGGTTGTGGAAGGGCTTATGTCCACACCTCTCCCTCAACGTCTCTCATTATCATGCATGACCCCTCTGCTCCACATGTGAGTCTGGTCGGCAAGATATCATTAGCCTGCACCATCAACGAATCATGTCAAAAATAAAATCAATCATCATAACATCTAAGAAGATGTGCATATGTCATATCAACAATAACCAAAACCCAATAGTCCATTCCATGACTCGATATGGATTCCAAGGGGTTTCATCGATGCCTTTGCATCCTCGAGGTCCAAATTCCTTCACACTCAGGAGAACCCAGTCAATAAGACCTGTCTATGTAAACACACAAAATAACGTATCCAAAATGCCTCATAATCCTAATCAGACGTCGAATAGTATAATAACCTAGATCAATTGCAAGCAAGTGTCCTCAAAGAATAAGTTCGCTTAGTATGCGCAAGAGCGGGATGTTACAGACACCCCGTTTTGTTCTAAAATTCATCCCAAAGTTTCATAGTATATAAGTGTCGAAATAATGTGTATCACAGTATCATAAGTCTATCTATCAAACAAAAATAGAAGTTGTTGACACATATCATATGCGTCCTCCCAGGTCGTTGAGTGGGGGACTATAGTTGTCCCACTGGACCTTGACCTGATCTATTGTTCAATATCAAATGCGATGATCCATGATGTGGATAGGATCATCCGTGAGAACCCCCATGTCTGATACCTGGAAGGAACTCATGTCAATAACATGTGTAGGATCACTAATATAATGTCTCAAAAAAGATATGTGAAAACATCGTGCATAGGCCTTAAAGAATCAGGCAAGGCTAGTCGATAAGCCATGGGCCCCTTCCTCTCCACAATCTTGAAAGGTCCCACAAACCTAGGAGAGATTTTTTCTCCCTTTCCAAACTTGATCGAACTCTTATGCAGTTTTACCTGCAAGAAGACTCGATCACCAAATTTGTAACTATGGTCGACACGAGGTGCATCGGTATAGCTCTTCTTTCGATCCTGTGCTTCTTTGATCCTTTGTCTTGTTGTTTTCATTTGACATTCCATTTCTTGGATCACTTCTAGTCCCACTAGGACCCTATCCTCAATTCGATCCCAATTGAAAGGCATTTGACACGGTCGCCCATAAATAAACTCGAAAGGCGCCATCTTAATGGTGCTTTGGTAATTGTTTTTATAATAGAATTCTACTAGTGGAAAACATTCTTCCCATTGCTTCTGTTGGTCCATCACGTACATGCACAACATGTCTTCCAATACTTGGTTTGTTTGTTCGGTCTGACCGTCTGTCTCAGGGTGATACTCAATACTAAGTTTAATTTGCGTTCCCAAGGCCTCTTGGAAACTAGTCCAAAATTTTCCAGTAAACATCGATCCTCGATCAGATATAATATTCTTAGGCACTCCGTGCAGCCTCAGAATCTCACTAATGAAAAATTTATCTATGTCATTTGTTTGATACATCATAAGAAAAAGAATAAAATGGGCACTCTTCGTCAGAGTGTCGACCACCACAAAAATTGAGTCGTGTCTCCTTCCCATCGGTGGCAATCCAACAATGAAATCCATCAAAATAACCTCCCATTTCAATTCTGGAATAGCGTGTGGCTATATTAATCCTCATGGATGCCTATGTTCATCCTTTACCTACTCACATTCTAGAAATCTGTCCACATAGTTGACTATTTATTCCTTCATTCCTTTCTAGAAGAATAAGGGTTTAAGGTTTGTCCTCATCTTCATGACTCCCGAGTGAGCCATGTAAACTGCTCTGTGAGCCTCGTTTAGGATCAAAATTCTCAACTCGTCGTTCAATGGTATGTAAATCCAATTTTTAAACCTCATTAATCCATCTTTTTCAAACATAAATCCTTAAAATCTTGGTACCATCATTGTGTTTTGTCTCATAAAATCCTTGACTTCTTTGTGCCAGTCATCGTCGCGCTTTAAAGTTAGAATCTTTTCACGTAGATTCGTTTGAAGCGGAAACACCGAAAATATGCGTGGTATCCGACTTAATGCATCTGCCACTCGGTGCATTGTTCCTTTTATGTAAGTAATCTTGAAATTGTACTCACTAAGTAGTTTCGACCAGCGTTGTTGTCGCGCGTTCAAGTCACTTTGTGTAAATATGTGTTGTAGTCCACAATGGTCTGTTTTTAGTTCAAATATTCATCCAACAAGGTAGTGTCTCCAAACTCTCAAGGCATAAATAATGGCTAACAACTCCAAATTATGCATCCCATACTTCTCCTCATGCCTTCTCAATTTCCTCGATATGTAAGCGATCACTCGATTGTCTTTCATCAAGACTCTGCCTAAGCCTTCCTTGGATGCATTAGTGCATACCAAGAAGTTTGTATCCATGTTAGGGACCTTTAGTATAGGTGTTGTTTTCAATAGATCCTTGAGCCTCCAAAATTCTTCCGCGCATTTCTCAGTCCAAACAAACTTCTTGTTCTTCTTCTGCAATTCCGTGATTGGATTTGATATCTTCGAAAATCCCTTAATGAATCGTCGATAGTATCCTGATAAAACCATAAAGATGTGCACTTCCAAGACATTCTTCAACACATACCATTCCATAATAGCCTCAACATTTGTTGGGTCCATGACGATACCTTCGTTGGAGATGACATGCCCTAAGTAATGAATCTTCGATTGATAAAAAGAGCATTTGGACAATTTCCCATACAATATTTTCTCTCGCAGACACTGTAGTACCAAGCACAAGTGATTTTCATTATCCTCCATCATCTGAGAGTAAATCAAAATATCATCAATGAATACTTGGATGAACTTATCCAAGTACTCGTGGAACACCCCACTCATTAAACTCATAAATACCCCTGGCACGTTTGTCAGTCCAAATGGTAAAACAATAAACTCGTAATGTCTAAACCTCTTCTTAAAAGCGGTCTTAGGGATGTCACCCTCCTTGATCCAGAATTGGTGATACCTTGATCAAAAATTGATCTTTGAAAACCCCGTCGACCCTTCATTTGATCGAACAGATCATCAATCCTCGGAAACAGATATTGAATCTTGATCATTGCCTTGTTCACCTGACGGTAGTCAATGCAGAGTCTCCATGACCCATCCTTCTTTCGTATGAAAATAACAGGTATGCCCCATGGTGACACACTTGGATGTATAAGTCTCAGGTCTAGCAACTCCTTTAGTTGCATTCTCAGCTCCTGTAACTCCAGGGTTGACATACGATAAGGAGTTCTTTTTATTAGTTCAGTCCCTAGTTTTAGGTCTATGGTAAATTCAAATTCCCTCTCCGACGAAATCCTACATAACTCATCCAAGAAGACGTATGCAAACTCTCTCACCACAGGAAGGTTTTCTAGACCTTCCGCTACTCCCTTGTTGTTTAACACAAGGATCGCATAAATCTTACACCCCTTGGGCATGCTCTTCCATAACTGAAAGGAAGAGATGAACCTCAGTTAAACTCCCTAGTTTTGACCTACAATCATGCGTCTCTGTCCCTCATCATCGAGCAAGTTCAACTGTTTTGTCTTGCAGTTGAGTATCACCTCATGCGATTCCAACCAGTCCATACCGATCACGATGTCATAAGATCCTAATATCGTGACGTATAGGTTGGCCCTAGTGACAAACTCTCCCATGTTAAGGGTACAACTCATAACCTTTCCTCCAAAATTTTGTTTGGCTCCCAAATCCATCTCTATAAAGCTAAACTCATCCTGTTAGACTGCCTTTACCTTAATCCTTTTTAGCGTTGCACCAGAAATGAAACTCTCAGTAGCACCGAGATATATCAAAATACTAAGGGTTTGGTCAATGACGGTACCTGACATATCGAGCACAGTCGACTGGTGCTCTGCCTAGTGGTTATTCACCGCTGCATGAATCTGATGGTCCTTTCCCAAATCTACCACAGTAGTGGTTTTGACTGATTCAGATGCTCTAGTCCTCTCCACTAGGCAGTCGCGCTAGTAGTGTGGCTCCCCACAAGTCCAACACCCCTTCTTCGGTCCAATACTCCTGGAACCCGAAGTAGAAGATGATGGCCCACCAAGCTAGAATCATGGTTTGTTCTGTTGAACAGGTCTAAATTGTTGTTACTATAGTCGATGATGCTACTGATGTTGTGGTCCCTGGTAAGGAGTTCATTGTTGAGGTGTTGGTCGTCGAGGTGTAGTGAAATTGGATCCTCTCTAGAAGCCATGATACCTTGACATCTATCTAGTTGGTGTCTAATGCTACTGTGCACTAGATGACACCTTCCCTATTGGTCTTGATGGAGTCCTTCTCTAACCCCTGCTGATAAGCTCATCTTCTACTTTGAGGGACTTCTAGATGACATCATGCAAGGTTCGCGACATAAGAATCCTAACCTTTACACGAATGTTGACATTAAGGCCAAACAAAAACCTATTGACCTTAAGTTTCTCAGTATTAAGGTGCAGAGCATACCAAAGAAACTCCATAAAATGAGCCTCGGCATATTCTCCAACCATTCCTTGGTGGATACACCATCTGGGGCACCAAAGAATTTGGAAAATTTGACCTTCTTGAGTTTGCGGTGAATGCTACTAGTACCGACCAAAGTGTGTGGTGGACCCTCAGGGGGTGTCGGTGCTCTGGCCTCATCTCTGTCCAATTGAAATATCAATGCCTCATACATCCTCTGAAAGGACCTCATCATCCAAACCACATCACCCAATGCTATCTGCTCCTGCTCGACAACTTGTTTGTCTCCCTGGGGGTTACACCCCTTAGGCATGGATGCTACTGGAGGTGTCGTGCCTCCTCCCTTAGCACCCCGCCATCTACCTCCACGACGTCCTCTAACCATGATTACTTGCATGAATACAAGACAACTTAATTAGCAACATTATAATAAAATATCACATCAACTAAAGTCGTAGTGATCCCAAGTCGCGGGTTGAACCGACTCTGATACCATATGTAATGACCCCAATGGTACGACTACAAGTGAAGCAGAAAGTGCAATTTTTATTTTTATTTTTATAGGCAGGAAGGAAACAACGACAATAGTTGAACCACACAACCTAACGATGAACACATGCACACAAGTCAAGAAACAAATAATTACGACTCCAATCACTAGCACAATGAGAAACTGGGTGAAACATGCATAAATCAACAGATAGAAACTATTACCTTTCTGATACAAACATGACAATGCCTACAAGCTAAAGGACAACATCCACAATGTTGACACAATGACCTCAAGGACTAGTAACTAGAACCTCTATGCAAGGATGATTTTAGGGGCTAAATTTCGCTCAGGGGCTAATTTTCCATGGTTTTTCCAAAAATGAGATTCGCTATTTTAAAAATGTTTTGCCCAAATTCTATAGGATAAAATTATTTTACCTTAAAAATCGCCAAAATTTTATAAAAACTGTATAAAATAGTTAGAAAATTGAATATTTTTACAAAAATATCGCCAAACATTTATAGTTGACATATGAAGAATTAGTAGGATTCACCAAGGTTTCTACATTTTAAAATAATTTTCCATCCTTAAAATCATCCCTGCCTCTATGGCACACAAAACCAAATGCATGAAGGTGTTACGACCCAAGCACCAACAACAAACTTACAATGATCAACAACACCCACATGGAAAGCACAAACTCCTGCCAAGTTATCATTCACCTCTATCAAATAGGGCGTGCCATGATCCCCTCATCAGGAATCATGTCGTCCCCAAGTGATAGGTGGGACAATAACCTTGGTTCAACATAACCTATTTGGACCAAGGACTCAAGATAAATCCAACACGCCAGGAGCCAAAATAACTGGCAAGAAGACTACGCCGATGCCCTCAAGCAACAGGTCGACAAGATGCAAGATGACGTTATTCAAATAAAATTTGTGCAAGAAATTACACGACTTCGCCAACAAACAAACTCATTATATGCTAAGCAAGATGCCTAAGTGTGAAGGAGTCAACTATTATCAAGTTACTGTGGTAAAAAATGTTATCATATGGTAAATTAAAACAAGCACTTAACAAATAAAAGAAAAATATGACTAACAATTGCCTACTAACCATTAATAAGTGCACTACTGATCTACATTGCTTATAAAATAATCGACTTCGTGGTCTAAAATAACAAGTATAAATTAATCAATATTAAAACTATATATAATCGATGTCACACTAACAGAGCTAGTCCGAATTCATTGTTGGCATGCAATTAACACTATTCACAGGTCTAATTAGCCATATAGACCAGTCTAAATTAATCACTTAAACAATGTTAATAGGTCTAAATCAACAACATTAACAATATATAATAATAGTGACAATATCAAAAAGATTAACAATATTGACAAGTCTAAATTTCATCGTTGGCATGTAATTAATAATAAATATTAATCATTGTTCATTAAAACACCACTGTTGTCTAATTGATGCATGAATCGCTGCCTAGTGAATACCACGAGATAAAGAATCAATCGTCGACATAGGAACCCATTATAATAATAGAATTGTGGTCATAAAGTGTGGCTGTTAGGACACTAATTCACTACCTCTCAGGGACTCGCAACCCTTTACTAATTAGCTACATATAAATCACTATCTAAAATCACATATTAAAGTGAAATTTAATGCCGATAAGTATGGGTGTTTCCCATCCAGATATTCACATACTAAAAATGCTAAAAACGTTTCCCAATACACACCAATACACTATCCCTATGCCCACCATTACACCGCCTATACACAGTACATACGTTGTACATTAACACTATAAATTTTGACTGTAAATTATCAACTACCATTTGACTATACTTCGCTATCTAAGAATGCTATCTTATAATCATAAATTAAAAGGTGGTTGTCATTAAATTCGTTGGTGTATAACCATTGTTTTTAACAGGATTAATATTTATGAAGGAGCTTAGGAAGGAAATGATTAAAAATCACTAACTATAATCAAGGTAAAGCCCAGTCAAGGGCATAAGTAAAACACATCGATTAGCATGGGTAAAACACATTTCATATTCCCATTCTTATTAAATTCTTATTAAGAATAGAACTCAGTCCTGAAAGCCGGGCGTTATCCTAAAATTGTTGGGTTTAACATCGCTGAGTTTTATTGATAAAAATATAAAAATATCATTGAGTTTTATGAGAATCGATGAGTGTTATGAACATCGCCGATATTTATAAAAATATAAATATTAATTAGTTTTATGAGTATCAATATAAAAATATAAATATCACTAAGTTAATATAAATATCACCGAGTTTTATGAATATTGCTGAGTGTTATCATAAATTAATAAAAACCAAGTTTTGTGAACATCGTTGAGAATTATCACCGAGTTTTATTGATAAAAATATAAAAATATCACTGTGTTTTATGAACATCGCTGATATTTATAAAAATATAAAAATATCATAGAGTTTTATGAATATCGATGAGTGTTATGAATATCACTGACTTTCATGAATATCACTGAGTGTTATCGATTAAAATCAAAGTAAATATTTGCTCTCAATAAATAATGAAATCATGCAAATTCTCAGTCAAGAAGCAGGTAAATAAAACCATTGGTTGAAGGTTCGATCACAGTCTCCAATATAAAAAAAGAGAGGTTGTCATACAGTCGGTTACTGACAATAAATAAATCCAAATCACAGTCACGATTAGTAAAAAAAAACACTTTCATTCAATTGACAAACACTGAGATCTCTCCATTCAAGAGCTAGGAACTGTCATGAAAATCGTAGAGATGATGTAAAAACGCAAAGGGTAATGAGATGATCACAGAGAAGAAAGATAACAATACTCAGAGGTATTCAATCACAAGAAGGCGCAAGATAATCAATCGACCAGGAACAATAAACAAGGGTAGATAGTTGGGCAAAACCATCCTTCGCTCATGATCCATGCAGAGGAAAGCAGGGCATTAGAATCTATATGTGGCTATGCAATGAAGTGACGATCATCAATTCGGCTCATGGCCAACTGTTGAGGCATGGACTGATGATCTAGGGATGAGGACGAGAGATAAATAATAATATTTTCATCATAATCAATAAATAAAAATAGAACAGACATAGCAATAAGGGATCGGTTACCATGGAAATCAATTCAATGCAACGAGCATAAAGCTATGATGACTTTAAGTTCTCGATTAAAAATGCTAAGTAAAACACATTTTTTTTACACAATAGAATTACAGTAATGGAAGCACAAGATCAATGTTAATCTACCATGCAAAATAAAAGCATGCGTATCATAGCCCAAAGTGACAGCTCTGAGTCGTTGTTCCGCGCTCTCCGTCCAGCTCCTGCTTGTCGATCGATGTGACTTCACCGGTACCTCTCATCCAACGCTAGGGGTACTCTTCTTCCCCCTTATCCCCCCGAGATGCAAAGGGGCCATGCACACTAAACCAAAGAAAAAATACCAACCAACTCGCCTTGCAAGGTCAAGCTACCACTCATTACCCGAACTGGATATTCCAAGTCTCACAAGATATGTTAGTCAAGACAAAAATTCTGCAGCATAACATTACTTATCAAAGAAGAGATCCACACTCCTTCTCCTCCATCCTTTTTATAGAGTTTCTAAGGGATTTCTTTCCCAAATTCCCATTTAATTTATTTTTCATTAATTTAAGTCAGAAAAACTCCCCCCGTACACATGTCACCCATCCCCCTAGTTGCACCAAAAATTAAATTCATTATTTATTTAATTACTCCTATTTCCCTCTCCCACCTAAAAGCATTCCTAAAATTTCTCCTAGGTGTCCCCAGATTCCCTTACACATTTTAATGACTTACGCCCTTACTAAATTCCTAGTTGATTTTGTATTTAGAAAGTTCTTAAAGGCAATCTTCCTTAGTAAGTTAGTCATTTTGGTTTTTTTACTTATGTTTCCCTTTTTCTTTATGTTTCCCCTTTTCCCCTTAGTTTCCAAATTATTTTAAGTTTCCCTCTTTTCCCGTTTTATCTAAAACTCAAATTAGCAAGTGTAGAAAAATTACCTTTTACCCCTTTTTCTTTTCAATTAATAAACTTTAATTAGCATATGTAGAAAAAAAATCATTTCTTTTTTTTGCAAAAAATGATCCCCCAATGTAATTTGATTGCAATAAATTAATTGAATTTCTTACTTTCTTCTTGTCACATGTTTAAATATGATTATATTATTATTATTATTATTTTACCACAAGTATCACTTAGACCTAGATTTTAATTTCGTAGGTTGGGTGACATTTTTATTAGGGATTTTTTTTTTTTTAAATCTTACTTATCACGTCATGCAGTTTAAGGTTGACTAGGTTTATTCACTTACCTGTTGAAATTGCGACGTGCCCTTCAGGACGTACTAGGTTCTCTAAGGGTTCCACTCACCTTTTTATGTTTTCCTTGTGCGACGTGCCCTTCAGAACGCACTACGTGCTCCAAGGGTGCCACTCGTCTCTTTCCATTTTCCTTACATGACGTGCCCTTCAGGACACACTACATGCTACAAGAGTGCCACTCGCCTCTTGAATGACTTGGTAGACATCCAAAACCCCTGGAGTCAATACTCCGCTAGGTGATCTTGTGGGAGACTAAAGGCCTCTAAGGAATAAGGCCCCTGGCTTACTGTGCACCCCTTAGAATCATCGTGAGCAACTGTCGCAGTTGTCCCTCATGACATCGTGGGTCTTATAGAACTAGGTAATCGTTAACCTATAGTTCGATCCATGGCGAGAGTGCTAGTAGGTTGTGGCAGGGTTGTTGTCCACACCTCTCCCTCAACGTCTCTCTTTATTGTGCATGACCCCTCTACTCCACATGTGAGTCTGGTCAGCAAGCTATCGTCAGCCTGAATCATCAACAAATCATGTCAGAAATAAAATCAATCATCATAACATCTAATCAGATGTGCATATGCCATATCAACAATAATCAAAACCCAATAGTCCACTCCCTGACTCGATCCAGAGTCCAAGGGGTTTCATCGATGCCTCTGCATCCTTGAGGTCCAAAGTCCTGCACACTCGACAGAACCCAGTCAATAGCACATGTCTATGTAAACACACAAAATAACATATCCAAAATGCCTCATAATCCTAAGCAGACATCCAATAGTATAATAATCATGATCACTTGCAAGAAAGTGTCCTCAAAGAATAAGTTCGCTCAGTGCGTGCAAGAGCGAGATGTTACAACATTTTAAACATAGTTTTCATTAAGTTATATTGAAAAAACTTAAGTTGAAAAAGAATGTGAGTTGTGACATGATAACAAAGTTGGAAGTTTACTCAATGTAGACCTTGAATTGTGGATGGTGTGTTGCTATCCCTGCAAATTTTTGAATAGAAATTTATTCTGTGATATTGAACAACACTCATAGGTTTCATATTAATGGCACTAGTGAATACTTCTAATGTGTAGAGGATTGATAATCCATCAGCCCTTTTCTACCATTTTCGGTACATAAACAATTTATATCAATATAAATTTTAATGAAAATTGTAACAACCCCTTTTCGTTATGACTACAAGCGAAGCAGAAAGTGCAATTTTTTTTTCTTATGTTTTTTTTTTAAACAGGACGACAACAACGAATACAGATAAACATCATAATTGATGACGAGCACCATGCCCACAGAACAAGAAACAAAAAACTATGACTCCACGCTATGGAACAAGGAAGATGGGTGAAACATGCGTAAAACAAGAAGGAGAAACGGTTACCCGCCTGACACAAACATGACCACGCCTACAAGCTAATGGACAACATCCCCAACCCGACACAACGACCTTTATGACCAATGACTATAACCTCAAGGCACATGAACCAGACGTGTGAAACATTTACAACTCAAGCGCTACAGTAGCTTACAATGATCAACAACACTCAGATGGGAGCACAGACTCTGGCCATGATATCATTCGCCTCAATCCAATAGGGCGCACCGTGATCCCCTCATCAGGGATCATGCTGTCACAAGGAGATAGGTGTGACCATAACCATGGCGCAACAACATAACTAGATCAATCACCCATGAAGGAAATCAACGTGCTAGGAGACCGAATTAACTGTCAACAGATGACGACTAACCCCAGGCACCCAATCGACAAGTCAACAAGACACAAGGGAAACTGATGACCAAGGAATTCATACGGCACACTAAAATTCTTGCGCAACCAAAGATATTGCGAAAACACCTCAATCGGTACGTAAAATAATCACCATCAACAATTAGCTCATTGCAACTATTTTCCGATGCGAATGTCAGAAAAGTGTTTTTCTAAGGAGGAATTTTGCTAACCTTTAACCTGAGACAAGTAAAATTGTTATCTAACCATTATGTCCTTGTCTAAATACTTGTTTCCTAATTGTACACCAATGACAATGTCTTTTACATAATAAAAAGATGGGACATTACACATCTAGTAAAATTGAAATCAAGGGGTTTTAAATTCAGAACTGAATTTCTTAACTTCATTTTAGTTATGCTAACTATTAAATACTAATTAATATTTATTCTAAAGTAAGTACTACTTGCTACTCAAAAGAGATTGACAACTCATCCATCCTATCACCTTCAATTTTAACAATAGATAAAACAGATAAAATAGATAAAAATGACGAAAGCAATAGGACACATACTCCAGTGCTGTCAATGCATCCACGTAGACCAGAAATGTAGGTTCGCAAGAAACAACGCAATAATTACCTGTAGATAGATCTCAGTGTTAAATTCGGTGTGAAATTATCCCTCTGCGTAAATAACAGTATATTAAATTGCTGATATGAACATTAAATTAGTTTGCTAAAAAAAATAGCTATCCTAAAATGAATTTTGCCACCCGTTAACATCAGAAATTTGTTGTCATATCAGACTATTACAAGCATTGCAGACTATTACGACAATATCACCTACACTAGGAATACAGGAAAATGTAGAGTAACTAACTGACTACAGTGCTACAAGGACTATTATAAGTGGAGAATGACAGATAGGAAGAGAACTCACAGCTCTCGCAGATTTTGTAAGACAAGAAACTAAACCTTCAATCAGCGATGCGTCCATGCAATGCGTCAAAGGCCTTAAGCCTTCCAAATTCAACAGATCATCCAAGCCTCGTACACCAGGTAGGCGCAAGAATTCCAGCGATTAAGTTTCAGAATTCTTCTCGTATCGAACAATTTTTTCCGATTTCCGAAATCCCTGCCAAGTAGTGCATATTCCGTTCTTTGAATGAGAAAATACAGAGATTCTCTGCGCAGAACGAGCTCAAACCAATTAAATTTTAAAACAAAAAGGCCGGTCCAAACGGAAATATTTGCAGATCAAGGACGCGGTTTGCTTTAGAGGGAGGATTAAAGCTTGCCCGCAGGAGAAGATAGCGGGATATCAAATTCCTTTTTGTTTCATAAAATTGTAACTCCGAGATACATATACAACCGTAAAACTTCTAGATCCATCTACAGGTCATCTACCAGAGAACTCTCGAAATGGTGATGGGAGCACTACACTGCACAGATTTGGGGCTGCATTGGTAAATCAATTCGGAATCCGTTTCAATCTGTTTGGTTCACTACAAGAAATCGATTTCTTTGAATAGATTGATTGACAGATTGATTGACCTCAAGAATGTATGCAAACTGTTTGAAGAAAGCTCTCAATAACAAGAATCAGATGCATGCTGTTTTAAAGGCAATAGCAAACATCCAGGGATAGGGACAGGGACAGAGACAGTGGGCTCAACTTGAGGGACAGTGGGCAGGGACAGTGGGTTAACAAAGTACATGGACAATGGTCTAACAAGGACAGTGGGCAGAGCAACAAGTTTTCAGCGGTTAGACCAACAGATAGTGAAGGGTTAAGCATAAAACAGAGGGTCAGTTTTGGGCAGAGACTTTGATTTCCCTTAATAGCATCATGAAAACAGGACAAGAAACTTTAGAACACGTGGAAACAAATGATATAGGGCAAGTAAAATTTGTCTCATCAGCCAAAACTGAAAAGTGGGTTTAGGTTAATGCCAAACAGTACCGGGGCATTTTAAAACGAAAACTAGCTCGTCTGAAATGGGAGCAGACAAGGAAAAAAAGGTCTCAAAGGGAAAGTACTTGGGTCCTTCACAAGAAACAACATTCAAACAAGTCCTCTTTGCAAGTATGTGGCAACAAGTCTAAAGGAAAAGGAAAAGTCATTGATTATTATGCCTTATATAGTCTTACATCCACACCTCTCACTTGGTCATCTGATCTTTATGTGAAAGAACTGTTAATGGTAAAAGAGAGGTTGGAAGTAGTAGAAGTTAAAGAGTTGGAAAGAGATTGTACAATCCATAGAATAATAGCTAAAAACCAGGATTTAGCAGAAAAGAACAAAGTTCTGAAGGAGCAAGTGTCATTGCTACAGGAAGCTCTCCGAATGGAGAAAACTGAATGGCAACGCATGAAAGAGGAAGTGAAAAACATGAAGAAAATTGCAGTGGAGAATAGGATGAATGCGAAGCCATCTCAAGATAAAGGGAAAGTAATTACCCAAAAAGACAACAATGAAGAGACATCAAGAGAAGAGAGGAAAGGAGATTCTGCAAAACTCTCTAAAACCTAGGCTCAAATTATTAGCAATCCTGCTAAGAGGGAAGGAGAAAGAAACATT
>JZKD02S0957065.1:0-13744 GCA_000966675.3 Picea glauca | reverse complement strand
AGGAAATACTTGTCTGGCTATTTTCATGAAACAAAAGAAGAAATTTATGAACATACAATGTCCATGTTATTTCCCCAGTTTAATGGCTTAGATGACAGATTAGTCACCACAATAAGAATCAAGGTTCCAAATTACAAACTTTACCATCTTAATGTCAAGATAGATATAGGTGCAATGAGCTATTTTTTTTAGGTTTCCAGCTATACCTAAATATTACTAGAAAAAGATTAATATATCATTTAGAGCATGGTTCCCATTTCAGGATTTGCTCATGATTTCCTTTTGTTACTGAATCGGGAAAAGGTGACTGTATATTTATAATGTTATGATATTGGTGTTGATATGATTTTGGGAAAAGATTTTTTAAATAGATATCTTCCTTTCATTGTTATTTCTTATGAAATACATTTGCATGTAAATGGGAAGAAGGTTTGCTTGCCTCGTAAGAAAACCTTTGCAAATAAAATACCTACAAATGTCCCAGATGAAGTTGAACATTCTGTAGAAAAACTTTTGAGCGTTTAAAAGATAATCTAAAATGTTGAATTACGTGGATTAGAAGAAATCTTTGATATCAAGGAAAAGATAGAAAAGGATTGTACCTATGATTATCTGGATGCTTTCTGGACCAGAGAACAATATTTTGTTGATCTCCCTTACAAAGAAAATTATTCTGGTAAGCCTCAAATGGCCTCTACTAATCTAATGTCACCATCTAAAATAGAGTATTGAAAATTAGAGGTAGCAGGGTTGTTAAAAAGAAAATTGATTGAACCTAGCAGGAGTCCATGGACTTTTCCATCCTTTTATGTAAATAAGCATTCTGAACGAAAAAAGAGGAAATCCTAGGATGGTCATCAATTACAGAGATTTGAATGAAGCATTGATGCCTATCAGATATCCTCTCCCATCAAAAGAAATGTTTTTTGCTAAGAGAGGAAATAATAAAATATTTAGCAAGTTTGATTTAAAAAGTGCATTCTGGCAGATAGGTATAAATCCTACATACCGATATTAAATTGATTTTTTGGTCCCACATGGGGAGTATCAATGGCATGTTATGCCCTTTGGCCTGAAAAATGCTCCCTCGAAATTTAAAAAACAAATGGAGGATGTTTTTAGAGACCTAGATTTTGTGATAATTTATATTGATGACTTGTTGGTTTATTCTTTGGATCTCAAACCACACAAAATCCATTTGCGGAAAGTATTTGAAGCTATGTATAAGCATGGAATTGCTCTGTCAAAAACAAAGAATAGAGTTTGCTAAAAACTAGAATTGAATGCCTTAGGTTAATTATAGCTGAAGGAAAATTTGAGCTACAAGAGAATGTGTTGAAATCTTTACAAAACTTTCCGAAAGAACTTTTGGATAAAAGGAAACTCCAAAGATTCCTTGGAAATCTAAATTATATCATACATTTTTATGAACAACAAGCCAAGGATGCCATAATTTTACAAAGAAAATTGAGAGGTAAAATTTCTTGGAATTATAGGATGACTACACCAGTTCAAATAATCAAATAGAAAGTCCAGAACCTACCAAAGTTGCATCTGCCATCACAAGCCTTACCTTTCATATTAGAAATTAAGGCCTCAGATGATGTATGGGCATGTGTATTTCTACAAAAGCACACTCAGAAAGAATAGGTTTGTATTTATATCTCAGGATGCTTCAACGATGCTGAAGAAAGATATCCATCAACACACAAAGAAATTCTTACGGTTAAAAATGGAATCAAACGATTTAAATTATTTTTGAAGAATGTACATTTCATGGTAAGAACGGATTTGAAGCATATGAAAGGAATGCTTAAAATCCATAGACTGGTAGAATAGTGTAACAATAGAGTTCTCAGATGGAGTTTGTGGTTAGATGGGTATGACTTTGATATCGTATACAAATTAGGAAAAGAGTATTGTGTTGAAGATCTATTGACTAGGGAAGGAAAAGATCTATTGTAGAAATCAATCAGAATGTCTGAAATCAAAATGTTTCATAGATCACCATCTTCAAGTGAGCCTGCAGAACCTCCTCCAAAAGGATTCAAATGGATCCTTTTGTGTGAACATTTTAAATATTGTTATTGTTTTGATTGTGTAGTGAGTCAGATCAAGTCACGTCAGTTTATAGATAAGATTTTTCATAAGTGGGTCAATAAATATAAAAATAGAGTGACTAATGTGTCATATTTTGAACATAGTTCAAAAATGTATAGTGGAGCTCTTTGTAGTGGTCAATTAGCAGGTAAGAGATATATAGTCATAGAAGAAATTTGGTTATGGTATAATGATTATTGTGCTATAATGTTGTATGTAAAACATGAAGAGTATGTGGATCATATTTGACTATGATACTATAAGCAATCAGAGTCCTTATTGGTCGGGATATTTTAAACTTTTGATGTATCAGTATTGTCCTAGAGGTACTAATTTTAGTCAAGTCGGTGGTCCAGATTTTATCACTTGATTAAGATCCAATGTTAAAGAAGTCGCCAAAACCAATTGTTGGTTTGTATTTAGAATTTCCTATCATGGCAGTAATTGATAGTGGAACATAAGCCACCAAAAGAACCATCACTATAAAATCCAAAGTGTTACCTAAATGCTTAGATTTGTAACCTCTAATGGTTGAAGACCATGTATCTCCACTTTATGATGATTGGTACTATACATATCCATTAAATGATGATGATGACCTTTTCAGTGGTGATTCTCCAATGTGGCATAACATACTAAATCATAGGGAAGCATGATGAGCCTTGTACTCTTATTTTGTAAAGTCTAATTGACTAAAAATGGTGTTAGTCGTGTCTTCATGGATTCATGCCAAAAATATCCATTTTGTACTAAAATTTGTTGTCATGTCTATCCAAAATAGAAGGATAGGTCCCCTTATGTCTCAAAGTACCTCATAGGGACATAGGAATCTACTTTTTACTATCAGTTATAGGTTTCTTGTAACCAGCTATCGAGAGACAAGATTATAAATAAAGCTTGAGACCTCTCATTTTGGTCATTCAAATTTGGAGAGAATGAGTCTTGTATATAGTCTATAAAATATTTTGAAGTATGATCTGCACCTTGCACTGCAAGTGATCCTGCTCCACCAAAACAATATTTCAAGTAAGTAAGTAAGTCTATTGAGTCTGTAATATTGAAATAGATATATGCTATATGCCTCGTAGATTAGTTTGATCTTGTCATATTAGAAATCTATGTAAGTAATATGTTTGTATAGCCTGGCATGGATAAGCCCCTATCATCCCTCTGTGGTTGTCGTCGATCTTTTGAACATATTATTTTAAGACTATTGAGCACAACACAGGTCGTGTGTTTCATCTTTAGGTAGATCCAGTGCACTATAAGTTAGTTGAATGATGTGGTATCATTCAGTTGACTTAAACATAAGTTTGTGTGTGTGTTTGTAGTCTAACTAGACGACAATGGTGCAAGTCATGTTTTCATGGAGTCATGACAAAAATATGAACTTTGTACTAAAAGATGATCTCAAGTCTGTCCAAAAAAGAACGATGGGTCCCCTTATCTCTGAAAGGATCTCACGGGATGAGATAACAATTTTTAGTCCCACAACTGCCACATCATCTCATAAGGACATAGGAATCTACTTTTTATTGTCAGTTGTAGATTTCTTGTAACCCACTATTGGGAGCCAAGATTATAAATAAAGCCTGAGACCCCTCATTTTGGTCATTCAATTTTGGAGAGGGTGAGTCTTGTATAGAGTATGTAAGAGAGTCTGAAGTATGCGTTGCACCTTGCACTGCAAGTGATCCTAGTGCACCATAAAAATCTCTCAAGTAAGTAAGTAATTTTATCAAGCATATAATACAAAAATAGACATATGCTCTATGCCTTGCAGATTAGTCTGATCTTGGTAGATCGCAAATATGTGTAAGTTATATGTTTGTATATCCTGGCCTAGATAATCCCCTATCATCTATCTGTTGTTTTCGTCGATCTTTGGCACTGTAACACACCTGCCCCCCAAATCTATCTTAGGCTGGTGGGGCGTCCATTTTTCTTTTGTATTCCACTAACTCTCACTCGGGTTCTCTAAGAATCCCTTTACCAAAGACTCATAATCACATCAAATTCCCTCCTCGGACTTCATCCAGAGCTCTAGGAGTCTATATGTCATCAATCAGATTGTCAATTCCACCCCTTGGCATCAAATCAACGGTTTGCAGTTCCTCAGACTCTCTCTTTCATCGAACTCAAATGTGTACCCATTCAAGATCCACTCCGACAGGTTGATGGTGGTGAATCCAATGGTCCTAGGAGATAGAGATCGACAGTTGTGAGTTACTCTTGGAGACTCAATTCACCTGGAGAATTGTCCCCGCCTCATTTGACATAATTAAATGAATAAGTGGGTCCGACGACAGATCCACGATTGTTTCTACCCATCAAACACTTTTCTACCAACTGCTCATATTTACTCTCAGAGTCTTCATCATCGGAACCCCCTCCACCTCCATGATCAGGGCCACTCTAATAGCATTTGCTTCGATACACCTGATAGTTCTCAATTACACCATCTAATAGTCGATGTTTACTCGGAAGTCATAATTGCTCGAAATATATGGATTCTAGGGTGAGCTTCTCATATTGAGTTATGCTAGATCCAACGACTGAGATCTCACAAGACACTCCCTAACAGATCTATGATCCTTGTACTCCTACCTTGATCCTCTTCACAATACCTTCGATGTACTAATGATTGGATCCAATGGTCCAGGACTCACCATAACCATTCTTCGATAGATCGACGATTCCTAACAACTTGTAGTTTCCCTTATCAAGGTCTCAATACAATCGCTCACTTAGTCTCTCTGATGGTTGCACCATATGATGAACGGTCTATATCTATTCACTACGTCGAACCAATGGTCGCAATTCATCCCTAGTAAAACATGGATTTTCCTCACGAAAACAGTTCGAATCTAAACTTAGACATTCAAGGATTTCTTCTAAGTCTTCTCCCATTTTTACTAGACTCTTAAGGATTTGGAATCCCAGCCTTAAACTGACTAAGGCATTTCATCTTAATATTGGGAGAGGATTTACACATCCTACAATTCTTTCATCTCAGACAAGTAGTCTTCCCATGGATTTTAAGGTTCTTTAACCCTCACGACATTTCCTAGATACCAGAACACTCGCACCACTGAGTAAACGAATTTTTTTTCCATGTCCTGCAAACTTTCTTCTCTAGTTGCAAGGTTCTCAGGGACACAGGTTACACATACTTGTTCAATTTTACAATTTAACAAGTTAAGCAATGGAAGCAACAAGCATATCCCATTACTCAGAACTTCAATTCATTTATTACTAAAATTCACATTTCCCATTTAACTCAAACAAATACATGTATACATCACTCATGCACAAATTAAATAGACCAATTAAACACTTATGTGATCAAGGAAATAACCAACACCAACTCACTAAGAGAGGGTGTCTTTCCTCCCAACCTTAGGCCTTACTATAGAGTGCCTTCCTACATTACTCCACCCTTGTACCAAGCCATGATACCAAAAGGGGAATGATTCAGTTAGTCTTCAAGATCGGATGATCAAGGAAGGTTACTCTCCTTCCTCCACTGACAATAGCATAAGTTTTCCCCTTCCCACTGAGCTTAGGAACTCTACAAGTTTATCAAGTGCTTTATCAATTGGATTTCCTCTGCACAAGGGAATCCCTTCTCTGTTATACAGTCCCTCAGCCACCTCCCCTTACTAGTGTCAGTTTCTATCCAGTAAGCAACAAGTTGTAGTCCTCTTTTTCTCTAGTCTAGATCTGGGTCATCTCTATTTCAGGGTGATCATTAATAACTCATGAGAGCTTCCTATTTTCTTGAAAGAAACCTCTTTGACCTCTTCTTCGCTTCAATTATATGCCAACAAACACCTATGTTTACTGCACAACTAATCTATGAGTCTGTTTCTCAGTCGCTTCTTCTCATATTAGCTCTCCTCGAGATTCCTTGTTCCTCTATGCATGTGCGCTCTCTTTTGGTGGTCTCCCCTCTTCTCTCTATCTCTCCTTCATGTAGATTGTCTCTTCATGTGTGTGTTGTATCCAATGGTGTTTTTCCACCTTTGTTCTCTTCCTCCACCAATCCTCTTGGGATTCCTGTGGATTTCCTGCGAACGCAACCTATAGTATGTAGCTCCTCTTATGAAGGGGAAAATCCATGGTTTCCTCTACGTCAGGTCATCCAATCAACCCTTTCCTTCTCCAAGAGACCAAAATGTCAACAGTTATTAACTGCCTCAACCACCAATCTTACCTCCATAATTGGTCATGTGGTTTCCTAGGGTACGCTAGTACGTGTATTTTTATGCTTTGCAAGCATAAGTTGGCTTGTTAAACAAGCTTCATGTTTTCCACCTCATCAATTTATTGCTTCATCAGTTCCCACTTATGTATCATGGCCAATATTGTCAAAGATACTCCCTCTCAATCAGTTATATGGTGTTTTTCATTAATCAAAACATTATTACAAGCTTCATAACACATCATATGAAGTCTTTGCATAATTAAAGTCTTGGGGTAAAACATGGTGTTACATTCCCCTCCCCCTTAAAGAAACATCATCCTTGGTGTTTAAAGCACCATGTATATACAATTATACAGAAAACAAAAATGGGTATTCCAATCTCACGGCATCTTCTAGCTCCCATGTAGCATCATCTTCTCCAAAGAGCTTCCATTTCACCTTGACCTACACAATGGCTCAATTTTGGAGCATTGTTTCTCTCTTGTCCAGGATCCATTGAGGTTCAGGATAGAACTCTCCCTCTAGTTCCACTTGTATCATAGTCCAGTCAATAATATGATTAGGATCATAGACATATTTCTTTAACAAATACACATGGAAATAATTATGAGCTCTATAATTGTAGGTGGTAATGCAATTTTGTATGCTATTGGTCCTATCCTTTCTAGAACTTCAAATGGTTCATAGTAGTAGGGTGCTAGCTTAGCACACGTTCCCATTCTCAGGGAGATTCTCTTGGGTTTCACCCAGAGATACACATGATCTCCCACTTTGAACTTTATGTGAGTTCTCTTACTATCTCCATAGTTCTTTTGTCTATCTTGGGATACCTTCATATTTTGTCGTATCTTAACCATTGCATGTTCCATTTCTTTCAGCAATTCTGACCCAAGTGTGATCTTGTCCACTGGATTGTCCCAACTGATTGGAAATCTACACTTTCTGCCATACATAACCTCAAATAGGCTCATCTTCAATGATTCATGATAGTCGTTGTTATAGGAAAACTCTACTAGTGGTAGATACTCTTCTCATTGCTTGAGTTGATGCACGACATGCATCCTCAACATGTCTTCTAGCATTATGTTCACTTTTTCGGTATGACCATCTATTTGAGGATGGTAGGTTGTGCTAAATGCTAACTGCATTTCTAAGCCTGCAAATAAGCTTCTCCAAAAATTTGAAGTGAACTTGGGATTTTTTCTACTATTATGGTCTTGGGAAAACCATGCCATCCAAAAATTTCCTTCATAAAAATGTTAGCAACATCTATATATTTGAAAGTATATTTGATGGGAACAAAGTGAGCTACCTTTCTTAGCTTATCAACTACAACCATGATCGCATCATGTTGCTTGACTGTCTTTGGTAGGATTTTAATGAAATCCATGGAAATGGTCTCACATTTCCACTCTGGAATAGATAAAGGCTGCAATAGACCTGAAGGATGCTTGTGCTCAACCTTCACTTGTTGGAACTCTAAACACTTAGAAATGTGTTGAGCAATATCCTGCTTCATTCCAAGCCAATAGTACAATTATCTTATTGTAGTCACCATTTTCTGGTGACCTACATATGGTATTTTATGGAACTCATCCATAATCAAATGCCTTAAATCTATCGAATTAGGCACATACATCCTATTGTTATATAACAGTATACTATCAGCTCCATGTTGATATTATTCATATCTCTTTTCCCTGGGTTTTTGTTGTAACCATTTTACAACTTGATTGAATAACTCGTATTCCTGCAAGAGGGTCTTAATCATTTGCTTGATGTCAAACTCCCCTACACTTGATGCTACTAAGTGTAGTGTCTGCATGCTTGAACTGAGTGCATATGTCACTCTATTTTCCTTTCCTTTAATGTATCTGCTTTTGAAATCAAATTCACTAATTAACCATCCATCTGGTTTGTCTAGCATTCAACCTTGGTTGATCGAATAAATACTTCAAACCACAGTGGTCTGTCATTAGGACAAATCTTATGATGAGTAAGTAATGCCTCCACATTTTCAATGTATGCACGATTGTTTCCAACTACATATCGTGAGTGACATACTTCTACTCATGCTCATTCAACTTTTGTGATTCATAACAAATCACTTGTCCTTCTTGCATAAGAACTCCATTGAGTCCTTCTTTACAAGCATCAGTGCAAACCAAGAAATCCTTTTATGGGTCTGCAATCTTCATAACAGGAACATTAATCAAAAGATTCTTCAATTTTTGGAAGATACCTTCACAGTCTAGTGACCATACACATTTCTTCCCTTTTCCATGCATTGAAGTAATAGGATTACCGATCTTGGAAAATCCCTTTATGAACCTTTTGTAATATCCCACCAATCCCATGAAGGATCTTACTTATGTTACATTCCTAGGGGCGGGCCAATCCATTATTAACTTGATCTTTTTGGGATTTACTGCCACTCCTTATGCTGAGATTATGTGGCCTAAATACCAGATTTCTTTTTGGAAGAAATCACGTTTGTTGAAATTAGTGTACAGTTGGTGTTCTCTTAACACTTGTAGCACCATTCTGAGATGTTATTCATGCTCTTATTTGTTCTTAGAATACACCAAAATGTCATCCATAAATACCAAGACAACCTTACCTAGATACTTGTTGAGCACAATATTCATCAAACACGTGAATGTAGCTGGTGCATTTGTAAGACCAAATGGCACCACCACAAACTCATAGTTCTCATACCTTGGTCTAAAGGTTCTCTTGTTGATATCCTCATCCTTTAGTATGACTTGATCATATCATGACCTCAAATCAATTTTCAAGAAAATTGCAACTCCTCTGAGTTGGTCAAAGAGATCTATCCTAGGAAAAGGATACTTGTTCTTGATGGTCATTTTGTTCAACTGCCTATAGTCAATGCATAGTCTCAAGGTACCATCTTTATTCTTTACAAATAGGGTTGGTGCTCCCAATGGGGATACACTCAACATTTCTTTCAATTGCACCTTCAACTCCACCAACTCTAGTGTGCTCATCCTATAAGGAACTTTTGATGTTGGTACTGCTCTAGGAAAATGATCTACTGAAAAATAAAGATCTCTTTTTGGAGGTAGTCCTGGCACCTCCTATGGAAACACATCTCTGAAATCCTATAACACAGGGTGATATTTAGCCTTCAACTCCTTGTTTTATGTTGAGCTATGCACTTGTATATCATACAAGTGGCACCCTTTTCTACTAAGCTTCTTGAGTTGAAAACTGATATTTTCCTTATTGAAAATAGCTTCTAAATGCCTTATAAAATTATTGCATTCCCCTCATTATCTTCACATTCCAAAACCTTCTCATAACAATTCAAATTTTTATTGTGGGTAGATAGCCAATCCATACCCAACAACACATTGTATGAGCCTAGGTTTGTATGTTCGAGGCTACCTGAGTTTGTAGTCCATTCATTTCAATTGGACATGCTTCAATCTTCTCAGCATATTTCCTCTTCGTTCCATTGGCTAATTGAACCAACCATGCTCTTACATGTTTCTTTCTTTGTAATGAACATCCCTCAACAACTCGAGGTGAAAGATAACTAAGATTAGATCATAGGTCAATTAAAATAGAGATAGGTTGCTTTGTAATAATACCTTCAAATTCCACCACAGAGGCTTGGTGGTCTACTTATTGTTTTTCCACAACTGCATATATTATTGGCATGCTTATGGCTACATCATTAACTATAGTTGCTTCTTGTACATTGTACACCTTCCTACTATCATGTTGTTTGTGGGGGGGATTTCTCAATAGGTGTGGTTCTCCACAACCCCAACACTATAGAGGTCCTTTCCTTGGTTTCTCTACTTTCTCTCTTTCATGCTCGGTTGGCGTGTTTCCACATTGAGATGGAAAATTCTACTAATATACACTTCTACTTGGTTGACCAAACTCTGCTTTTTTGAAGGCTCTTTTTTATGCTTAGACTAGTCATAGCAACACTTGCCCTTATGAATAGTGTCTTCCTATGTCTTGGGTTTGTCAAACTCAATCTTGTCCTGGTAGGATTGTGGCAATCCACTGAGAAAATGTTGCACTCTCACTTTATCATCCTTGAGGTAAGGGACATACCTCAACAACTCCATAAACCTTTTAGCTTATGCATCCATGGTAAGTTGACCCAACTTGAGCTCATGGAATTCCTTAATTTTTTCATCATAATACTTCTATGATAGGTAAGCCTTTCGGAAGTATTTCTCAAACTACTTCTAAGTCAGTTTTCTTTCCTTCAACCCCTTGATTTCCTTGAGGTCTTCCCACCAAATGGAATCTCCTCCATTCAGGTTAAAAATGACAATCCTTGCCTTAGTATTTTCAAATTAATTTTGTACCCAAAAGTAATTCTTGAAACCAAACAACCATGCCTTGGCTTCTTCTCCCTACTTGATCTCTCCATCCAAGGTAGGCGACTTAGCCTTCTTAAATTATACAGTCAAATAATTATGAGAATTCCTTTTCTTCTTTCTCTTCAGAACACTCAACTCCATGTTGTTGTTGATAGTTCTACCAAACTAGTTTTCCTGCTTGATGGCTCTGTGGAAATACTTCTACTGGATCTTCCCTTATTGGCATCCGCATGCCTCTTCCGGGAAGAAATTCTTCCCACGTTACTTTGGCTCGCTCCATGGCTTTGGGCATCCGATGGAGTCTTCAAATTTTCCAATTGATGTAGCTCAGCATTATTGAGACCTTGCTACAAATGTTTTTGAATCTCTAACAAACTCTTCAGTAACATTGCATTCAACTCTACTTGTTCATCTCAACCTCTAATGAACCTCTCATTGTCTTCCTTCAGACTTCTAATAGTGGCCATCAAATCTGGAGGGGTTTCTCTATCCCTTCGACCATCAGATTCCTCATATCTGAGGTGCAAGGTGTCACACATACTATGTTGTACCATTCATATATGTTGTCTTTCAGTACGTCCTACATGATGAAACAAAAAATATCATTAGTAATTACATTACCAATTTAAAACATGCATGTTAAACATCATTAACAAATTTCCTAAACGATTTCAAGCAGCTTTGGTGACCCATTTCAAGCCTAGATTTTGAACTATGCTATCATACCACTCTGTAACACACCCGAACCCAATAACTTAGGCTAGTGGGGCATCCATTTTTCTTTTGTATTCCACTAAATTGCACTCGGGTTCTCTAATAATCCCCTTACCATACACTACTAATCGCAACAAATTCCCTCCTCGAACTGCATACACATATCTAGGAGTATATATGTCCTCAATCAAACGGTCAAGTCCACCCCTTAGCATCATATCGACAGTCTATAGTGCCTCGGACTCTCTATTTCGTCGGAATCAACTGCATACTCACTCAAGATCCATTATGACAGGCCTTCTCCAACAGGTTGTTGTTGGTGAATCCAACAGTCCTCAGAGACATAGATCGACGACTATGATTCACTCTCGAAGCCTCAATTCACCCAATGATTTCTCCCCGACTTGTTTGACATCTTTAAATGGATAAATGGGTCCCAATATTGTCGCTACCTATCAAACACATTTCTATCAATGGCTCAAATTTACTCTCGAAGTCTTCACCATCGTAACCTCCTCCACCTCAATGCTTAGGGTCACTCCGATAACATTTGCTTCGACAGATCTAACGGTTCTTGACTACACCATCTAATGGTCTAATTTTACTCGAAGGTCATAAATTCTCAATAGATGTGGGTTCTAGTGACAGCTTCTCAGATCAAGCTACACTAGATCCAACGACTAAGATCTTGCAAGACACTCCCTAAGAGATCTACGGTCCTCAAACTCCTTTGTCATCTGACTCCTACCCTAATCCTATTCATAATACCTCTGACTTATTGACAACTAGATCCGATGGTCCAAGACTCACCATAAGCATTCTCTGATAGATCAACGGTTCCTATCAACTCAAATTTTCCTTTATCAGGGTCTTAATACAATTCCTCACTTGGTCTCTCTTAAGGTTTCACCATCTGATCAACGGTCCATATCTATTCCCTGCATTGAACCAATGGTTGTGATTCATCCCTAGTCAAACATAGATTTTCCTTAGGAAAACAACCCAAATCTAAACTTAGACATTCAAGGATTTCTTTTAAGTCTTCTCCCAATTTTACTAGACCCCTAAGGATTTGGAATCCCAACCTTAAACTAACTAAGGTGTTTCATCTGAAGATTGGGAGAGGATTTACACATCCTCCAATTATTTCATCTCAGACAAGTAGTATTCCCATGGATTTTAAGGTTCCTTAACCCTCACAACATTTCCCAAATACCAGGACACTTGCACCACTAGGTAAACGAATTTTTTCCTCTCAAGATGCAAGGTTCTTAGGGACACAGGTTACACATACTTGTTCAATTTTACAATTTAAGTTAAGGAATGACAGCAACAAGCATATCCCATTTACTCAGAGCTTCAATTCATTGATTACTAGCATTCACATTTCCCATTAATTTAAATCAAACAAATACATGTATACATCATTATGCACAAATTAAATAGACCAGTTAAACACTTATGTGATTAGGGAAATAACCAACACCAACTAACTGAGAGAGGACTCTTTTCCTCTGGACCTCAGGCCTTACTATATGTTTCCTTCCTACAATATTCCACCCCCGTGTCAAGCCATGATACCACAAGGGGAATGATTCAGTTGGTCTTCAAGATCATATGATCCACGAAGGTTACTCTCCTTCCTCCACTGATAACAATAGAAGCTTCCCCCTTCCCACTTAGCTCAAGAACTCTACAGGTTTATCAGATGGTTTATCAACCGAATTTCCTCTGCACAAGGGAGTCCCTTCTCTCTTATATAGTCCCTTGGTGACCTCGCCTTACCAGTTTCGGTTTCTATCTAGTAAGCAGCAAGTTGTAGTCCTCTTTTTCTCCTGTTTAGATCTGGGTCTTCTCTGTTTCAGGGTGATCATCAATAACTCAGACAAGCTTCCTATTTTCTTCAAAGAAAGCTTTTTGACTTCTTCTTCTCTTCAATATTGCGCCAGCGAACACCTTTATTCACTTCACAACTACTATGTGAGTCTATTTCTCACTCACTTCTTGTCAAATTATCTCTCCTCAAGCTTACTTATTCCTTTGTGCCTTTACGCTCTCTTTTGGTGGTATCCCCTCTTCTCTCTATCTCTCCTTCCAGTGGATTGTCTCTTCCTGTATGTGTTGTCTCTGGTGGTGTTTTTCTACCTTTGGTCTCTTCCTCCACCAATCCTCTTGGGATTCTCATGGATTTCTTGCAGACACAACCCATAGTCTGCAGTTCCTCTTCTGAAGGGGGGAATATTTTGTGTCCTCTACATCAGGTCGTCCAATCGACAATTTCCTTCTCCAAGGGACCAAACCGTCAGTAGTTATTAATTGCCTCAACCACCGATTTGACCTCCAAAATTGATGA
>JZKD02S0957020.1:217348-233641 GCA_000966675.3 Picea glauca | reverse complement strand
GGTGCATTCATGGATTTTTATAGCATTGCTTTGGGTTATTGTTTAACTTCTTTGTAGTGTGAAAAGAGGCCATTTAGGGCATTATTAGGTCTTTGACCAGCCCACCATTCGGATCCAGCCCAGATTTGAGGGTCAAATTGGCTTGGGAGCTGAACCATGAGTGGTTGGGAAGCCGACCACTTCAATAAATGCATCGTTTAGAAGGTGTGTGGATTTTTGCGCTAACAGTCATGCATCGTGCACCTGTGCGTGATTTCTACGTTCTTGTTCCATGAATGCGCACGCGTGCCCAATGTCTACAAAGTGCTCTTCAATTTTTCACTACTTTATATAGTTTTTGACCTTTTTTGAATGTTGTGGTATTAATTCAGGTCCATGAATGAATTCATCACTGTTTGACAATGTTGAGTTCTTGTAACCATGTGCTAACGAAATTTCAGTGATAACAATCTGTTGCACCTCTTTCGTCACCTTGGTGAGCAAATAAGAGGTGCTTGCAAGCTCAGTTGTGTCTGCTGAGAAGGACAACTGTAAATAAAAGAGTTAGAGAAAGAAAACAAAAACTAGGATTAAGAATTAAACTAAGAGATGCAATAAAAACAAAATTCATGAGCATAGGGACATAGAAACAAAAAGAACCAAAAGATCCATGTCACCAATGCTTGAGGCTGATCTATTGATGAAAACAAAGCACCAAGAAGAAAGGGGACTATGATTCCCTTCTTCCTCCAAGGGAAGGCTCTTGGACCCTCACTAGCTAGCTCTTCTTACAACAAAGAAAATGGAAAATGGTAATGAAAGAACTCTTTACAAATCCACTCAATGGTGAGGTGGATTGTCCAATGTAATGGTGCCAAAATGTTCTTCTCAAGGATGGAGTCCTTAAAACAATATAGGCAGCATAACATTACTTTGAATTCCTTGAGAAAATGAGGTGCATTCATGGATTTTTATAGCATTGCTTTGGGTTATTGTTTAACTGCTTTGTAGTGTGAAAAGAGGCCATTTAGGGCATTATTAGGTCTTTGACCAGCCCACCATTCGGATCCATCCCAGATTTGAGGGTCAAATTGGCTTGGGAGCTGAACCATAAGTGGTTGGGAAGCCGACCACTTCAATAAATGCATCGTTTAGCAGGTGTGTGGTTTTTTGCGCTAACAGTCATGCATCGTGCACCTATGCATGATTTCTACATTCTTGTTCCACGCATGCGCACGCATGCCCAATGTCTACAAAGTGCTCTTCAATTTTTCACTACTTTGTATAGTTTTTGACCTTTTTTGAATGCTGTGGTATTAATTCAGGTCCATGAATGACTTCATCATTGTTTGACAATGTTGAGTTCTTGTAACCATGTGCTGACGAAATTTCAGTGATAACAATCTGTTGCACCTCTTTCGTCACCTTGGTGAGCAAATAAGAGGTGCTTGCAAGCTCAGTTGGGTCTGTTGAGAAGGACAATTGTAAATAAAAGAGTTAGAGAAAGAAAACAAAAACTAGGATTAAGAATTAAACTAAGAGATGCAATAAAAACAAAATTCATGAGCATAGGGACATAGAAACAAAAAGAACCAAAAGACCCATGTCACCAATGCTTGAGGCCGATCTATTGATGAAAACAAAGCACCAAGAAGAAAGGGGACTATGAGTCCCTTCTTCCTCCAAGGGAAGGCTCTTGGACCCTCACTAGCTAGCTCTTCTTACAACAAAGAAAATGGAAAATGGTGATGAAAGAACTCTTTACAAATCCACTCAATGGTGAGGTGGATTATCCAATGTAATGGTGCCAAAATGCTCTTGTCAAGGATGGAATCCTTAAAAAAATATAGGTAGCATAACATTACTTTGAATTCCTTGAGAAAATGAGGTGCATTCATGGATTTTTATTACATTGCTTTGGGTTATTGTTTAACTGCTTTGTAGTGTGAAAAGAGGTCATTTAAGGCATTATTAGGTCTTTGACCAGCCCGCCATTCGGATCCAGCCCAGATTTGAGGGTCAAATCAGCTTGGGAGCTGAACCATAAGTGGTTGGGAGGCCGACCACTTCAATAAATGCGTTGTTTAGTAGGTGTGTGGCTTTTTCCACTAACAGTCGTGCATCATGTGCCTGTGCATGATTTCTACGTTCCTTTTCCACGCATGCGCGCGTGTGCCCAATGTCTGCAAAGAGCTCTTCAATTTTTCACTACTTTATATAGTTTTTGACCTTTTTTGAATGTTGTGGTATTAATTTAGGTCCATGAATGACTTCATCACTATTTGATGATGCTGAGTTATTGTAACCATGTGCTAACGAAATTTCAGTGATAACAGATGCCCCATGATGGATGAGGTTAGGAGCATACGTATAGCCAAAATCCATCAATGTTTCTTATACTGAGAATGTTGTTGTAAGATATAGAAATAGTGGGATCATTCAGAGTGATCCGTTGGAGAAAAAAGGAACTGGTAGGACCCAACCTTCTATGAGGTGTATAAAATAGAAAATTGTGTACAAACGAGGCGGGCATGCCCCATGCTCGTGTTTATGTAACTCTGAAAAAGATGATTGAAGCGTTGGTGTAGACAACTGCAATGCCCTTGGGGGCGGTCATGATAGAGGCAAAAGACAATTCTGCAAATGAACATGATTTGAATAGTAGGCGTTGATCGCGGTAATAAGTAGCAGCGATGATGTGGGTATTGATAGCCCTGCCAAGTTCAGAGGTCTTCGGCAAATAAAAGAACTAACTACAATAGTCGCAAAGTAAGACCCACCGTAACATGAGAAAGTGTTGGTGTCAAATGTTATGGGGGTCAACGACAGTAGGGAGTAATGGTGTTTCACCCTGTGTCGTCTGAGATCTCTCACTAAATGGATAATGAGAATCAAGATACTGTTGCCCTTCTGGAAAACTGTGCTGATGTCGACAAAAAGGGGGACGTGACTCCCAGAAGAAAATGGCTTTGTGAAATCTACTAGGTGAGGTGAGGAAGTGGTAGAGGTACATGGACAAAGTCAAGATGTGGGAAGACTCAAGACTACCCTTGGTTGGAGGATGTATGAGATAAAAAGTGGCCACAATCGTTCAACGAGGTCGAGTGTCAGGGGGACGACAAGACCAGGGATAAGTCGTGCGAGAGGCGAGACAAGGTGAAAAAATTCAGAGGGTAGAGGTAAGTGACGTGTGGGGTACTCTGAAGATATGGATGATGCCGACTAGGGTAGATGATAAGTAGTGCTCCAACCAAGGGTAACATGGGTTGCGTTTGGCCAAAAAGAGGGAAGCAGGTCGCCAAAGGTGACGACAAAAGGGTAATGTAACTGCTGGAAATAAAGGCATTTGTACAATAAATAAAGAATAATTTTGGGATAAGTGTACAAATACAGAAACGGGTGCCCCAGTGTGATATGGGTGGCCCATGTAGGGCATAATTGGCTTGGAAAACTGATGAAGGGTGGGGGGCCCATTGGTGAGTTTCTGTATGAGGTAGGTGAAATGAAGGGAGATTTGCTGATGGGCAAAATGATTGTGGATGAAATGTAGGGTTCATGATACTGCGGAGGTGCAGTCAAAAAATAGAACCATGAAGAGATAATCTAGGAGTCCGTGTGGGAAAGCTAGCAAAATGAGGAGAAGGAGTATGTGGTTGATTCGCGACATGATGAAAGAATATCGGGACTCCCATCCCTAAAGGGTTTGTGAAAACATAGCATGAGTGTCAAAAGCGCAAAAGGTTGCTATGAATGGGACAACTCATGTGGGTAAGAGTGCTATCGGGTGACAGTACCGAAGATGCAAATAGAGGTGTTGGTACTGCAGAGCCGGAAATGGGGATTCTAGAGACCAATGTCAGAGGGTGTGACTGGAAATGTAACTGAGATTCAGAGGGAATGACTACATGCCAGTACTGAATATATACCTGAAGGGGTTGTGTTGATGTATGATGACCAAGTACCTGCACACATGAAAACCAAATACCCAACGTGAACAATATCTAAAGAGAATCGAACATATGAGCATTTATTTAATAATTTTGAATAGGCGCATGCATACCTAAGTGTGTCATGGGCAGATGCTCCGTCAGGAAAATGGGAAAATGATCACCAGATGGAAATGTTTGTATAAGAGGCCGAAGGTGGCTCAGAAGACAGATCTTATGGGCTTGTTTATCAAAAAATCAAAGTGGGAAAAGGGCTTAGATATGGACGGTGGGTCCATAATGCCATCCCAATGTTACTGACACTATGGACGATCGGGCGGTAATTTGGGGGGAGGACATGTACTTCCCCTTTTCTCAAGGAATGATGAAGAAGTATAATGAATCACATTCACAGGAGCATTGGTATGGAGTGTCGGAGGAAACTTAGGAAGATATGTGTGGTGTGTCGCGGCTGATGTGTGGCAGACGTATGGGATAGATGGGCAATGGTGTGTATAATGGCCATAATCAGAACATATGGCGCAAGCAAAGTTGGTTCTCAGCTCTTTGCTTGTTGAGTTAGGGGAAGTAGCGACAGTTCTTGCTATAGTGGAAAGTGGTGATGGGGTTGGATTGAGTGGAATTAGGTTCCGTAACTCAGGTAGAGATGGGAATTTGTGGGTTTGGTGTCCATCTTTCTCACATAGTGTGCAAGAAGGTTGGATGCATGGAGGAAGTGGAGATGTGGGTTCCTTCTTCTTTCTCCTACCCCCAGCTGTGACAGGGGGGTTAGTGAGTGGGGGTGTGGTTGGAGTAAGTATGGGAATCGTCATGGGGATTCCTTCTTTTTTTGGGGGGAGGGATGGTCGAGGGACCATCTCTGGTGGGTGTAAATACCAAACTGGGATGGATAACACCATATTAGGTAGAGTGAGCATTGCGGCTACCTGAAAAGATTCGATGCCTAGTGGAGGGTAAACGAAGGGAATTTGGGTGATGGCTTGGGGAACTGTCTCCCAAACTGGGATATGTCCTTGGGGAGAGGTGGAATCATGGACTGGTGGGGTCGATGAGTGTGTGGGAGGTTCATGAGGGGGGAGCTCTACGACTAGTGGGATGTCAGATATGATAGAAGCCTCCCTAGGAGGGAGGGTATCCTCCGTGTCAGTTCCTTTAGAGGAAACTATACACACTTGTGATGAAAAAGATGGGTTTAGGAATGGTGGTGTGCCTAGACAAGTGCCCAACATGGATGGGTCTCATAATAATACAGCGCCTTTGTTGGCAACTGAAAAATTAGTTGGGCTAACATGAGCAAGGGGGAGGATGTTATCAATGTTGGTGGAATGGTTAGGCTCATAATGTGTAAGTTGGTCAATGGTGATGATCTTCCCATTATGGGGGAACATCATCGTACGAAACACAGAAGAGACGACCGCCTTCATAGCGTACATGTAGTTGCGTCCGAAGAAGATATTGTAATCAAGCTAGGCATCGATAACTTCAATGTCAATGAGGATGATTTTTCCCCCAAGTTCTATGGGGACATTTTGACAAAGCCCTGTGGAAGATGTTGGTTGACCATCGTAAGCTCAAAGGGTGATGGTAGAGGGTACTATCTTAGGGGGGCTGATTTTTTTCCATACATCTTTAGACATGATGCAGGTGGATGCACCTTCATCGATGATACACCGATAAACTATGGTGTTCCATATCTTAACTGGTATCTGGAAGGCTACTTGGGAGGGAAGACGTGGTTCTCCATTAGTTGAATCAAATGTGATCAGTTGTGTGTTAGTTGTGTCGACTGCCCCCAAGGCAGAAAGCAAGGACTTGCGCTATGATGGACAGGTTTGGAGGACCTCTAATATAGATATGGCTGCAGGAGACTGGGATAATTCATCAACCAGACTATAATTATGAGCAGCCCTAGCATGAGGGTTGTGTACATTCCATCGTAAAGGCATACGTGGTATATGAGGAATGGCTTCCGCGTTAGGACGTGGAATAATTAATGGGTGTCCTGTAGTAGCTGGAAGTGTTTCTGAGGTGGTTGGGGTAGAGTCGGGAGGCATACCATATTGGCGGTTGCGGGTTTGGAAAGAATGTCTTCGCTGGTGAGGAGGATACTGCGATCAACCATATTTCCGGGTTGAGTGGTACCCGAGGTTGGATATGGCCCCATTTGTGGTGGGGTAGGGTTGATTACGTGTTGGGTGTTCATCACACCTTGGTATGGAATGGGGTTTTGAACAACAGTTGGCGGCAGTGGTTGCAAATACTGTTGTGGGGCCTGTTGATGGGCAGATGGTGCTGGAGGGCCCTATGAGTTCATGGATGCCCTTATCCATTGGAGATCATAAATTTGGGGGCAATGATGAGTATAATATCCATACTAACCAAATATAGCGCAAGGGAAGTTAGTTCGAATATTGTTGTTCTTCCCTTGTTGTGGTGGATTGTTATGGGTGCCCCCTTGTAGGTTTTGGTATTGGTTGCCCCCAGTGGGATGGTGGTGGGGGATGTTCCCTCCTAGTCCTGGATTTTCATTGTGTCAGTTTCTTCCTTGTTTTGTATTATTCGACTGGTGGGTCGGATTGGATGTGTTCAACTGTTCAAAATTTTGGTATTATTGAGCGGCAGAGGGTTGAACAAAATTCACCCCCCCATGAGGATGTGGGGGAGCCATGGGTTGTGGAGGACCAGGAAATGGGAAGTATGGATTCTATGGTGGTACCGATCCATAAAGGACATAGGAAGTTGTAGTGCTTTTTCTAGTACTATAAGCTGAGGTTGAGGGAGTACCACTGGTTGTTGGAATAGGGGGATGTGTGGGGGGTGCCAGTGGGGGTATAACAACAGGGTATGGCTGTTGCTAAGGGGGTGGGGGGTAATAATAAGTGCCGCCGTATGCCGGCGGGTATTGAGGTGTGCCATACATCGGTGGTGGTTGGGATTGTGGACCGTGGTGTGTGGTGGCACTGATCATTCTGTTTGCGGAGTGAGACATCTCAGGTTTGTCTTGGCCAAATGGCATAGGTTTTGGGAGATTAGGAAGTACCGTGTATAGATACCTTGACTGTGAATAGATGAGGTCATACTATTGGGCCTTGCTGATGGATTCCTCTTCAGATTGAGGGAAGGTGGAAGCTACATCCTTTCCAAGAAGAGAGACAAGTGATCTAAGAAACTAGTCGAGACGTTGTTTCTTGGTGGTTTCTACTTTGCACAAACTACGTCGCCTACGCCACTCGTGAATATGGTCTGCGATGTGTGTGGCTGAGGTCTATTTAAAATTAGAAAGTGGTTCTAGAACACTATCGTGGAAGATAGGTAATTGGAATAAGGTCAAGAATGCTTTGGCTAATGACTCAAAAGTTACGTGGGACCCCGATTTTTCTTTGACATACCATTTACCCGATGGGCCAGTGAGTGTGTGTTGAAATAATTGTAGTCTGATGGAATCATCCATAATGCTATTGGAGGAGCACCATAGGTGAAAGGTCATGACATGATTGGCAGGGTCATTGCCTGTCTTTCCTTCAAAATTGGGTATGTCTGAAGGTAGTTTGGTTGGCATTGCAGGCCATGTGGGATCATGCAATATAGGATCATTGGTGAGTTTGTTAAGATCCGGTATGTTGAGAGAGGCCAAATATGGCATCTGCAGTGGGGGGGGAGGATTAGCTCCGACCATAGTGTGTTGTGAACCTAACCCTTGAGGGGGGCTAGGTGGGTTGGTGCTCCCTCCTGGAGAGGAAGTGGGTCCCCCGCTTCTGTGTAAAGGAGAGCGAGTGAACAGATGGCCTTGGGAAATTGACCCAAGTAATGTAGAACCAAGCAAAGCTGATCCAAAAATAGTAGCACTCAAAGGAGTGTGTGAAGGAGGTGTCGATGAGCAGGCACGGCCAGATATTCCCCCTAATATAGGAGGGAGGTTTAGCAAGTGTCGTGAATGACGGGGGTTCTGTGGTTCCCCTATGATGTTAGAATAGCTATGTGAATGTGTGCAAAAAGTGGTGAGAGTAATATAGAAACAAGAGTCTTTGCATTGAATGTTTACACAATATATATATCCAAATCAAATTGTAATCAGATGTGCATCATACATAAAATGAGAAAGAAGCATATATGTGGGTAAGTGGGTTTTGTCCGCGTGAGGGAATCAAAAGAAAGAAAATTCTCGTGTTCTAGAAGACGTAATGTCCTGCCTCTCAAATAGCACTGGACCTTCCAATAGTACTCAACAGTGGGGTTTGAAGTCACTGGAAGAGAAACTAGTGAAGGATGAAGTAATTGGTTATAATGAGGGGTAAAGGGGGCATATCCCGAAAGATCTGGCAATATTTCCCAATAGCCACACAAAATCCAATCAAGGTGCAATTGCAGCCCACAATTTCCACCTGGGTAGATGTCCTAAAGTTGGTCACTAGGTACCTCGGTCAAAGTGTGGCATTTAGATTTTCGGCCTAAGAAATGGGTAATGGGCTGGATCTCGTCCAAGAGGTGGGTGCCTCAAGGGGGGACGCACAGAACAACCGAACCTCGGCCTTCGACCCTTCACGGGTATCTCCCTACCTTATGGTAATTGGAACACTTGACTTGGAGGATTTCCAGTTCCCTATTTGACAACCTCTATGTTTTGACAATATGAGAACTAGATAACGAGGAGTTATTTGGATGCCTATCCACAAAATCCTACCTAGACTAAAAAATTTCTTTTGGCACCTCCTGTGGAGGAAAACTTAGTGATTTTTTATAAAGATTTTAGATGTAGTTGTTTTGGGAGGTTGGGGCTGCAAACCAACCTCGTTGATTAAAAATGGGAGTGGATAGTTTCATCAAGAAAAGGGTGGGGTGTTTTCAGAATCCCTTTGGAGGAAACTTACTTTGACCTCCACGTTTCAAGATAAAGCTATGTGAGTGATAAGTGACTTTTGTGTGTGAGTGAAAGTGTGCCAATTTTTAGTGAATTAGATGTCACCTTGCTGCATGTGGACTTCGCTTGGTCCTTACAAAAGTTTGATTACCTAATTAACTAAGTGCCTTTGGTACAACCTTGTGTAATTCAAAAGTCCCTAGGAAGCTAGCATGTGGACATGTGGGTCTGTTACTATCCTTTTAACTCCCTATTATGATGTAATCTAAGAAAAGCTTTGAAACTATCCTATATTGAACATGTGGGCATGTATGGGCCCATTACAAACCTTTAAAATTCCCTAGTGTTTTGATCTAGGAAAGAAAAACTTCAAACACTATCCTATCTTTGTAGCATGTGGGCATGTACGGGCCCGTTACAATATTAAGATGTGTTTGAAAAAGAAAACTAAGAGGAGTCCCAAGAAGGGCTGTTGTCCTCTCCTAAAAGGTTTTTAATGTTCTTTAAGGGAGATGAAATCGTTTCACAATCTTTTTCTGGTTCTCAAGATCGCTTGGAGGCGCGAGAGGAGAGCATACTAAGCGATTGTTACTCAAATTCTAGTCCCAATGTAAGTTAGATTTGATTAAAAATGATTTCCAACTTATATTGTGATTCAAAACAAGCCATCCATGTGGCAAAAAGAAAAGAAGGGAAATTGGTTTTATCCTCCTAAGTGCCTATGTGTGTTTGACTAACCCCTTTATATGATGAGAGGACTAAGTGTGGTGCAGCTTTAAAACATGCTTGACATCATTTTTAAGAAGGAAAATGGCCTTCCACACATCTCAACAACTTTACAATGTGAAATTTTGCACAGATGCGCAAGTCCTAGTGAAGACAGAGGCGCACAAAGCACATGCGCGCGAGCAGAGACAAGTTAAAAAGTGCATGTGCACAGAACAGAACCATGAATCAGGCGCATGGGTGCACGATGTGTGTCAGTGGGCTGAAAAACTCATGTATATGTGGCACACGGCCAAGAAAGAAAAATCCGGATAGATTTCTCTCAATTCGACTTGGAATTGGCTGGTTGGCAGGTCGTCTTAGGCCGGTTAGTGCACCTGCAAGTTAAACAAACTAGAAGAAGAGCAAAATAAACCCAAATGAGGTAGGAAATTGATACCTTTCCCCAGTGGAGTTGCCAATCTGTTGCGCCTCTTTTGTCACCTTGGTGAGAAAATAAGAGGTGCTTGCAAGCTCAGTTGGGTCTGCTGAGCAGGACAACTATAGAGAAAAGAGTTAGAGAAAGAAAACAAAAACTAGGATTAAGAATTAAACTAAGAGATGCAATAAAAACAAAACTTATGAGCATAGGGACATAGAAACAAAAAGAACCAAAAGACCCATGTCACCAATGTTTGAGGCTGATCTATTGATGAAAACAAAGCACCCAGAAGAAAGGGGACTATGAGTCCCTTCTTCCTCCAAGGGAAGGCTCTTGGACCCTCACTAGCTAGCTCTTCTTACAACAAAGAAAATGGAAAATGGTGATGAAATAACTCTTTACAAATCCACTCAATGGTGAGGTGGATTGTCCAATGTAATGGTGCCAAAATGCTCTTGTCAAGGATGGATTTCTTAAAACAATATAGGCAACATAACATTACTTTGAATTCCTTGAGAAAATGAGGTGCATTCATGGCTTTTTATAGCATTTCATTGGGTTATTGTTTAACTGCTTTGTAGTGTGAAAAGAGGCCATTTAGAGCATTATTAGGTCTTTGACCAGCCCACCATTCGGATCCAGCCCAGATTTGAGGGTCAAATCGGCTTGGGAGCTAAACCATAAGTGGTTGGGAGGCCGACCACTTCAATAAATGCGTCGTTTAGCAGGTGTGTGGATTTTTGCACTAACAGTCGCGCATCATGCGCCTGTGGGTGATTTCTACATTCCCGTTGCACGCATGCACGCACACACCCAATGTATGCAAAGCGCTCTTCAATTTTTTCACTACTTTGTATAGTTTTTGACCTTTTTTGAATGCTGTGGTATTAATTCAGGTCCATGAATGACTTCATCACTGTTTGATGATGTTGAGTTCTTGTAACCATGTGCTGACGAAATTTCAGTGATAACAATCATAACTTAAAGGGATTAACATTTGATTAAAAAAAAATCAACCACCATTTCGTTTCACCTGACGCGTCCAAAATTCGGCACCCGAAAGAATCGAAGATGAAAGAAAATCGTCCTCGAAAACTAAGGACGTCGATTGTCGATTTTTGTCGGTGTCGGTAAAAGATGAGTTGTTCTTTTGTGATAAGCATTGAACAAGAAAATTGTCGATGAGTGATTTCATTCGACAACGAAGAAACCTGAAAGGAAGTAGTCATTTGCAAGGAAAGAAAGGGATTGCCGACGGCCGATCCTATAAAAAAATTTCAGCATCGACGAATTTTCAAGAAGATAACCCAAGTAAAAGGCTACGACAAGTTCATCCCTGGTTACCAACCCCTGATATCTAATCAACATCGGTGATTCCTAGGCTTGGTTAGGGAGCACGTAACTGAAATAAGGTTACCACCTCTATTGGCGCTCGTGAGTCAAGTCACCAATCTTTAACTGCCACGTGTCACGTTAGAACCATCTGATGAAAGTAATAAGCATTGGTGGTTTTCTTTTGTAAAAAACAAAAAAAGGTATCAACGAAAATCCCATAGCTCTGCACTGATCTCCGACTTCCCCATTTCGAAAAAGACCCGATGGGACGTTTTATCTCTAAGATACGCTAGATACAATGCATTTAATTGATTGATTAATTCCAAGATTGTGCATTAGTTTCTAATTCATGCGCAAAGAAAAATGACTATTTTATCCTTTAGATATAGTGCACCTCCCTCCGCGCCTCCGCCATCAACCTATGTAAAATTGATTACAGAAAATTGGCAGTAAGTGTTTTGAATTTCATCCCATTACTTGTATTAATAGCTTGATGCAATTGGTAAGTTCTCTCTCATTATATTATCTTGAATTATTATAATCCAGAACATTCTGCGTGCAAAGAAGTCTGTAACATCCAGAGGAGCGAGATGAACGACCCAGAGAAGGCGTCCAAGGTATAGTGAGTATTAAGAAATAGAGTTTAGCAAGCATATAGGTATGTACCAGTATGGTTTTGTTGTTTCCACCTCACATGTAAATTAGGATCTAATATTACTCTGTATGCCAACCCTAATTGGAGGATTTCGGTTGCAAGAACAATGCCTCTGAAGAAACCTACCACTAGGAAATCTCCTAGAGCCCCAAAGCTGCATGAATCAGAAGCAGGAGAGGGCTCCTCCCCGGCCGTTTTGATAAAATTGGAATTCACTTCCAAGCCAACGCCCACCATCAAGATGATCACCAAAGAAGCCTTCGCTCAGCCCCTGTCCTTTGGGGTCACAGACATGAACATTGGGACCAATACAATATTTCTGCGTTGGGAAGACCTGTTCAAAAAAATCAAGCATGAAGAATTCCCAGAATATGCCCCACATAGAGATTCTGACACAAGGAAGTTGGACGATGAGTTCTTCATCAACATCTGCAAGGATTACCTACACATGGTGGAAAGCAGGACTCTGGTTTTCCCTTGCATTGAACTTTTGAAATGTCTCATTGATCACACTGATGCACATAAGTGTGTAATTAATGATTATAATGTTTAAATCACCGGGGTTTTCCTCCCTATAGAAGTCCAAAATTATTACAAGCTCAGGGACCCAGATGAACGTTTGAACACAAATTTTTTTGTGAAGTTTTATCAGAAGCATGACACCAAAAAAATTATGGTGCCCTAGTGGAGAGAAGAGAAAAAATTCACCAACCGAAACTCCGGCTGGTACCTGACGGCCAACCTCATGCAACATTATATTTATCTAATGGCTCTCCTTTGTCGGTTGCATGGAGAGAAAGATTTTTCCAGATTTTTGGAGGCATGGATGTCTTTGGCTTATACTATCGCCATCTCTGAAACAACCTTCAAATGGGGTGCTATCATCTCCAAACAGTTTAGCACTTGCATTCTACAAGCTCAGAAGCCGAAGGAAGGAGAAACTCCTACCTTCTACATGGCATCTTATCTATTGGACGTCATTTGTGCATGAAATTCCTTCACCGGGATGACCCTGAGTTGGCGCACTTCCGAGCTCCCGGTCCATGTCTACTTCGGTATCTTATGGGGGAATAGGTACAAAATATTATACTCTCTCATTTGCGACCAATTTATCGCACCTATCCATTTTTTACTATTCAAGAAAGAGTGCCCAAGGTTGTCTAATGCGGCCAAAGCATTTATATCGAAAGTTGGTCACTGGTACCTGGATGAGCACGAAACCTACATTAGGGTTTTTGGTGCCACCAGAGCACCACATTTGATACCTATATATGTCCCTGACTGACTGGTACAAGGGGAAATATGTTACCAAACTATCTTGCAGGGCTACAATGCCACTTTGGTGAAGGATAAGAAGCGGGCATTCATAATCTATGGGTTTCATATCGAATTCTACCAGGTTAAAGACACTGCGTAGGACAAGAAAGAGGGATTAATTCAATTGGAGTTTTGGTTCTAGACAGGACGTTTTCGCAAGCACGGTCCTAAGGGTCTGGTCTTGAAACATGCAGCACAAGTATCGTCCTGTTGGTATTATGCCCACATCCAGTTTGAGGATGAATTTTTCACTGAAAAGTCTCAAGACTGGGATGAGGTGTTGGAAAGAGTGGCTGACCCCAAAGCAATGAATTTCAAGGCCATGAGTTGGGAAGAGAAAATGGCATTTTTGGAGCAAGCAGTGCAGGAAATTCTCAGGACTGGTGAAGAAAGGGTAACATTCGAATCGACTGAGATGGTGGAAACTCCCCAGGAAGCCCTTGTACAGAACTGGAATTTTCTCAAAGCTCCAAGTGCACTGGAAATAGGGATTCTCTTGATCCAACATTCTCCGCAAATGATGGATCTAGCGTCGAATGATCTAGCCCTCCTATCAAATGTTTCGACCAGTAACCTAGAAGAAAGCCTAGAAGGGTTAGGCGGCTCTAAACTCACAGACCCTAGTAACATCAACATGTCATATGAACCTGAATCCACATTGTTGCTAGCTGATTCACTGGTAGGTGGGATGATTCAATCAAAGCCCGGTCGAGTGTCGGTCGAAACAAGTGCACCTAACCCTCTAACCGAGTTCATAAATATATACAGTGATGATGAGAGCCTGAAGGCATCTCAGGAAACCTCTGTGCATGTAGAATAAGAAAATGGAGTCGAGGAGAAAATACCTCTTGTTCCCAATGTTCAAATTCGAGAGGACACATGAGAAGGAAAAGGAGTCAAAAGTGGCCTAAACATAGAAATTCCCTATGCGCCGAAGACCCGGGTAGGTAGTCCCAAGGACAAGTCAGAATTAGATGAGTCAAAAGAAATATCCCCATAGAAGGATGTTGGTGATGCCACAGCTAGTATACAAGAAAGTATTGATCTTCCTCCGAACACATCTATTCCACTTGATACTCAGGTCCCTGATAAACAACGGGAACAAGTCAGGCCTTTGGAGAAAAATAAGGAGGTTCAAGAGTCTGATCTTGAACAAATATATACCACCGAAAGCCTGGGAAACATGCTCACATGGGGAAACCAATAGATACCAGAGCCGATAGATGAGGTAGCATACATCTATGAAATCTCCTATGACCAAAAGAAGAAGGCCATTGTGCAAAGGACTGCTAAGAAGAGAAAGATTACTGTGGAACATTCTTGTTTGGTTACCACAGAGGAAAACTTGATCAACACAGTAGATGCTCACATGTATGAACTGATAAGCATGGGAAGAGCCCTCTCTGAGGCTTCCCAAGATAGGGCCAGGAGAGATGAAAGAGAACTAGCTGATACTCTGAAGGAACTAGAACACTTGCACCATATTGTTGAGTATTAAAAAGGCACCACACAGAGTGCAACATATTTGAAGAGTGAGTTTTTAGGATTTTACAGTGAGTACAAGAAAGAAAGAAACTTGTTAACCGAAAATATAATTGAATTCTAGGAGTACACTCTCATGGCCCTCGTAGCATGCAAGGAAATGGAATGATGGCATGAAAGAGTGTTGCAAGAACTGGAAAGACTCGAATACATTGAGGCAATCCAACAGGGTTGAGAAAAGGAAGAACGTGGAATTCGGCTGATAGGCAAACATATCCTTGACTGCATGAAGAGATCCATAGAATAATGGACTAAGATGTCCCAGGACCCACATCGAGAGATCCAAGAACAATATTCCAAGTGCCAGAAACACTAGGATAAAATTAATAAAGTAATGAAAGATATCAAGCTCCCCGAGTTTGGCACCCCCAGTGAGTTTATCGACATAACAGACATGCTCAAGGTGTATGACGAAAAAGACTCCCTATGGACTGAAGAGTGCGCAAAGGTAGCCGATGCGAGGCTGGGACAGGTGCAACACTTTACAAAACACCTGATCAGAGCTAAAACCATGTTGCAACAACTAAATTCCACCTTGGTAAAGTATTGAGCGCATGCAGTGGACATCATAGGAATATATGTGGCCCCAATGGAATAGCACAGATTCTCCTAGGCCCAAACTTGTGAAGAATTGTTCATCAATTGGTCTAAATATGAAAGGAGTCATCATTTCAAAGAAATATCCCGGGTGGACTGATTAAGAAACTATTATGAGATAATGCCACGTGGTAAATTTTGTTTGGTTCAAACTGTACTTAGTCATTAAACTTCGATTAAGCTTGAGATTATAAATAAAGGCCTCAACCAATTAATAATGGTCGATGGTTTGTTGTATGAACTATTTTCTTTCTGGCTGTTAAGAATTATTTTGAAGATGCTATGAATTTAGAAGTCCTTCTGGACCAAAGATGAAGTTATCTTTATCAAATGCATGCGTGATTGAACTTGAAGAATTATTATTTCCTATTCAGTTTTATGATCATATATAACAAGTAAGAGCTATCGAATATATTGTCAAGTTAACTGGTGCAATTGCTTTGTTGTTCTTTTCTTTAAAGATGAAGATGATGAGTTGTTGTGCGAATTGTGAGACGAATGGTAGTGGTATATGAATTATTTCTCTTACCATCTATATTGTTTCATATGTGTTTTTATTTTTGGTAGTTAGTAATCTCAATCAATGACTGAATGTTCACATTGTTAGCACTCAAAAACGCACCAGCATTTTTGCAAGAATGATGCCTAATATTGTAGGGAATATTTTATTAGCTTACCTAGCTCCAAATCCAAATATGATTGCACCATTGGAAATATTATGATCTGTAGTTAAAAATCAACTATTTGAACATGCAAAACGGACATTCCACGGTTGAGAAAATTGATTTTTCCCAAAGGCATTTTTTGCTGGAAATTCTGACTTTCGGTGGTTTAGGCGAACAGGACGACTGTTCATTAACCACCGAAAGCTGCGTTTTCGGTGGATAATTCACACAGAAGCTTTCCAGTTAACCAC
>JZKD02S0957020.1:187593-203411 GCA_000966675.3 Picea glauca | reverse complement strand
GCTATATTGAGTTGTCCCATTGATCCACATTTACAAAATACAAAAACATTCATTTCTTAAGTTACCAAGCACCTTTGGTCTGCAACCACAAAGGGTTTCTTGGAGTGATAACACACATGATTAATGTATTATTACTAGGTCTGTGGTATAGAATTGTCATCTACATGTTTGAGCAGCGAGTTATCCCTAGCTCGACCTCTTCTCAGTAGTTGAAACTTTATCCTACTTTTTTTCAAGTTGGTTTATACTGGCTTGCACTTCTCATATTAGTCCCCCCAAGAGAAAATACAGAAAAGAAAACAGTCCCAACTGAAATAAGAGTCTTCACCAGAAAACACAAAGCCCATCGATACCTTGGTCGGATCACAAGATCTAGAGAACCATTCCATTTTAAACGCTGCAAATTCTAATTGGGCCTCGGTGGAGGGTTTGGTTCCTGTTGTTGAGTCAAGGGATTTTCCACCCATCAACACATCCCTTTCTCCTTTAAGTCTGAACACAGTATTCAGCCTCCAAGCTCTTCCCTTTTTGATTGAGAACATTATTTTATATCTTCTATGAGCTTTCCTTTGGTGGAGGATTGAAATGGTGGAGGCATAGATGGAAGGAGCTTGGTTTCTTGGTTCCGAACCATGACAACATAGAAGTCTGTAACGTTTTCACTCTTACTGATCATATATTAATAGAAATAATATTTTCCCATCCAATTGATTTCTTGCAAATATTTGAATTATTATTCCATGGGTGTATTTGTCATGTTTATTAATGGATTATGCTATTGAATGTGATAACATCATTTATTATCACCAGATGCTTGCTTTTCTTGGTTGTTGAGGACTAGTTGCAGGTATATTTCTTTGGCTCAAGTGCTCAATGATGGAATTCATCAAACGTCTAGACGAGGTAGTCCTGTTATCTTGTCTTGCTAGCATATTTGTTTACATAGCATACTTGAGAATAGAGTTGATTTATGAAGTCATTTTTGTCTGTTGTGGTTTACCCTAGCTATAGAAAGATTTTCCTCGTAAGAATTATATCCGTTAATAGAGAGGAAGCATATCATTCAATAAAGAGGAATGATATCAATCAATAAAGAGGCATTATATCAGTCAATAAATATGCAAAATATTAGTCTAAAAATATAGTGCAGGTACCCTCTTATCAGTGTTGATATATATAAACAGAAAAGGAAGCAAAGGGGTCCTAGAGCAGCGTGTGAATTATGTCCACAGTGTTGGTATCTAACAATAGAATAGGACAACAAGGTATCTCTTCTTTTTCAGGTCTGTCAGCGAAAGTAAAAGTCATATTGGCAAGCTCTTTAAGAGAAGAATTTCATGGAGGATATTTTGTAAGTGGTCATACATTATCTTTGCAATAAAAGAATTTTGTTTGTTGGGGTTTTTCGCCCTGTATAGGGTTTGCCCGGGGTACATGGGGTGTTAGTATGCATGTTGGTAATTCTATATGGTTGTTACTATTCTGATTTGATTATGGATTGTTAAGATAAATTCAAAGTATATTCATAATTTAAAACTAAACCTACAACTGAGCAATCAAATTCAATATTTTAACATATACATATTCAATAATAATATGAAACAAATCAATGGAAAGATGTCCAAAAATGGTGCATACATATCATTAAATATCTCTTTAATAGGGAATATGCATATGTATACATCATATGAGGGTGAATCGTGTAACAATAGGAAAAATAATATTAATCCTCATCAAGGGTTATCATAACTATGTGGCCATCGTCAAGAATATGAAAAATTATCATTGATATACATAGCATTGCAACATCAAAGTCCACAATGTGGCCTATTGATAGTATCCAAGATCCAAAACTGATGATAATTTAATGGATCATGATCTAATGATGAAAAATCAGTAAAATTCTCCAATGAGTGTGTTGAAGCTTAAGGCTATAGTTTATGTTGACAACGATCATTTATTTCAAGCAACTAAGTCACTAGCCTACACCAAATGATTGACCTCATTAGAGTGATTCCTAAACAAAGAATCCAAAACCAAAATCATCTTCAAAAAAATGGTTAATGAGACTATTGTTGAGGCTAAAGTAGTAAGGTGAGCAATGAGAATGGTTCATGTGTATCATTGAATAAAAACATCAATAGGAAGTTCTCAAAAAATTGCTCAAATGTTGATAGGACCAATCATCAAGCTAACCATAAACAATCCTCGTAGTTTGTAACTTTATAATATGTTGTCATATATTCCTCTTTGTCAATGAGTTGAATAAAGAGGAACTAGAAAATGATTGTGGATACCAAAACGGAGGATGATCTTTTCTATGGTCATGACATCAAGGAAATCAATATGTGAATGTTGAAGACTCTAAAGCTAGTGTTGAAGAGTCTGTTTCTAGAAAACATCACTCTAAATCTAGCATTATATCTAGAAATGATATCTCTAAAGATAATTTAATAAGAGGTGTAGGAGGTGGTTCTTGCAACTTAATATTAGAGGAGTCATCTGATGTGATGGTCTCTAGTGTTGGAACAAATTTAATATGATAGGTAGAAGGATTGATATAGCTTGCTAATGCCAATGAAGTCCCAACAAAACTAAGTCTATCCTTGGCTAGTATCATCATGGGATAGATGGGATATGCAATTCCATATCCATTATTACCAAGGCCACCACTAGTGTAGACCATCTAAAGAAGCAATTTGGACCCAAATCAATGAGTATACAAATCAAAATCTAGTGCTAGAAGATTATGAGTCACAATCAATGCATGTGGTGTCTAACATGCCCAAAGTGGTGTTGTTGTTGGATATATAGAAACATATGTAGTGTCTTCCTCTTTATCATTCTTTGAATCATCATATCAAGTGTTAGAGGAAGACTTTGTAGCAACAGAAGTCAAGTTTGCAAGATGTGTAGCATTTTCATTCACAACATTAAACGAGGAAGAACAATCATCGTGATTAGAAATAGATAAATCAAAGTCCTCATAAGAAATGGAGGAGTTTTATTTCTCATCAATGGATGAAATATACTCATTAGAACTCTCATTGTCATAAATATAATCAACATTAATGGAGGAAGCAGAATCGTCGGCTGAAATAGAATCATATGATATACTCAAACTAATCCATGCGACAATGGTGGGGATACAAATTAAATACTAGTGAATATGTTTATACAAACAAGTAATGATATCTTTTTTCTCTCTTAAATCAGCTAAAATATTCTCCTTGCAAAGAGTATTTTTCCTTGATATCATGAAAGTAGGTGATCCAATCTACAATTTGAGTTTGATATTCTTCCATTACAAAAAAAACATTTTGAATTTTGTCATGATATTTGAGAAGGGTTATATTCAAACTATGAAGAGTGGAGATAATTTCATATTTGTCTTCCATTACAAAGAATCCCCCCCCCCAAAAAAAGAACAAAATATCAATCTAAATTCTTCTATGAATTTGGAAATTCTAATGGTGGTTTCAAAATAGAGGAATTTACAACGTCTACAGATATGTTGTAATATTTTGAGTTGCTAAATAATAGGTTATTTTAGCCTATTTTTAGTCTTTCTATTGTACCACAAAGCTTCCATGGAATATGATTTATGTATCTCAATTCTATGGTAGCTTCAACGATAAAAAATAGTTGCAAATAATGCATACAAATTGAGGAAATTGAGGTGCTTTAAATACCCCACAAAAGTTGTAGGTGTGAAAATTATGTACTCAGAATCATCTTGAGAAAATTGATATGTTTTAAATACCCCACAAAAGTTGCATTTGTGAGCATTAAGTACTTACAATCACCTGTTACAAGGGAAAAACTCTCTATGGACAAGGGTAAACCACAATAGACAGATGTGATTGTAGAAATAAACTCAATTCCAACATATGATATATAGACTAATGTGCAATACAAGAAAGAGGCCTACCTCGATCCAACGTTTGATGATGTTCCACCGTTGAGCACTTTGACCCAAATATTTATACTTGCAAGAAGTTCTCAACAAACAAGCGAAGCAAGTATATAGTGATGATACAAAAGGAGTTAGCACATTAGATAGCATAATCCATTAATAGACATTGCAAACGCGCCCATGGATAACAATCATATATTTGTGAGATACCAATAGGATGGGTAAGGAGTATTTCTATTAATAATTGATCAGAAGAAGCGTCAACATTATAGACTTTCATGTCGGTACAGTTCGAAACCAAGAAACCAAATTCCTTCCAACTTGGTCTCCACCACTTCAATCCTCCACCAAAGGCAATCTCATGAGAAAGAGGAAAAGAGGTCCTCTCAACAATAAGGGAAGAGCTTGGGGTTGAACACTATGTTAAGACTTGAGGGACAAAGGGATGCAAACTCAATATAAAGTAATTTCTCCAGAGTAACTTTTCTCTCAAAGTTGAATTCTTTCTCCTTTTCCATAGCTTGAAATTGTGATCTTATAGCTTTAGAATGCAACTGAAGGGCCGAGTCGAAACGTTTCCAGTATATGGAAGGCCAAGGATTAGAGATATGCTATCATGACATGGAAACCTGACCTCATTTTGTAATTTTTGTCACAAATCTCGATATACGCAAGATGTAGTCGAGCAACAAGCATATACACATCTTGTATAACTAATAAGGAGCGTATATGTGGAAAAAATTATGTTTTAGCTCTGGATTCATCAAAAAAGGGATGATAAGTCTGCATAGGGAAATGGAAAAAGGCCCTGTGTGCAAGATAGCAATGGTGATGCAAATCTTGCTATAACAAATGCCCCCTAATGTGTGAGATCAGAGGAGTATCTGCAATGGCTGAAATACATTATAAATAACCCAGAAGTGGAGTGGTAGAGAACCAGTTGGATGAACTCAATTGCTTATTACATTATGTACTGACTTTGCATGCATGGCTGACAAGAATAAAATGCAGATCCATGTGGAAAATATACCAAACAAGTGTTCATGGACATGAATAGGCAAATACAAATGCGGTTATATGCCAAAAGTTGTCATAGTCATGAACAAGGCCCAGTGAAACCAGTCTCAAAAATCAATCTGAAGATATCTGTATACCATGGAGTACAATATGATCTCCCATGATCACTAAAGTCAAATAGGTATTGGTCCAATGAAACAGAAGCAACATCTCAGGAAAAATGCGGCCACATAGTGATGTATTCAAGTCTTCTACACTATCCACCAATGGTGCAAGTCTACATCATGTGAATAAATGAGTTGAGGTCGAACGCGATGAGACATCGTTTGATTACCGGTCATTGAAGTATATCGTTAACAAACGCGAGACAACCTACCGATAATGAAAGTAGGTATCAAGGCATCGAATACATCTCTACAAATGTGAATAAAGGAGTTGGTGTTGAACACTTGAGAGATCCATTGATCAGGAGACATTGATGTATTCCCATTTGTCAATGGCAAGAGAGCCTGCCACTAATGACTGCAAGCCTCAAGGTACTCATAAAAATCTAGGTCCCATATCCAGAATAAATGAGCTGAATTCGATGGAAAGAGACCCACTAAAAGGAGAGCATCGAGGCATCTCTCATCAGTCAGCACGAGGAACAAAGTAGGAGCTTCATGATTTGGTGGAGATCGTACGAAGAACATGTTCACGAACCAACGACCCTGTGTGTTTTTTGCGTGTGCCAAATGCAAGCGGTACACGAAAAGGACCCTCTGAATAGAATCCAATGATGAAAAACTGCTGACAAAGGTGAGGAAACCACCAATAACACTAATGGCATCCAAGACACTACATGAATCCCAAAGTGTGAATAGATATCTTGTCGTCGAACATAAGGGCAACCACCTAGTCAACAATCAATGATGAAATGTCAATTGTTGGGTTCAAGCTGACCTACCAATGATGAAAGTAGGGTCAGAATGCATGACAAGACCAAAGTATCATGTGATTCTGAGACAAACTCGGGGTATGGCCGACATGCAAAGTCAATATTTCTGGGGAGTGGCTGACACAACTTGATAGACTTCCTTTTAACAAGAGCATGAGACATATGGTAGACTCCGGAAGCATGGACTCAATGATGTGACAATTATATGCAGGAGGCATCAATAATGTTCTCTATAGGGACTAGAAGAGTAACTGGTCGGTAGAGAAAACACTGTAGCAAGATCAGCTTCCTAAGGCCATGCTAAACCCAAAATTATTATGACACAAGGAATCAATAAATTTGTGCTCTATTCAAAGTTGACATGACTGCTACCAATTACAATATAGTATTCTCTTCCCACCCGTCATTTTTGTTTTTTCATAACAAATGAATGTTATGATATAGAGGAGGGAACGAGTGTCGCAAGTAAGAAAAACTAGTTCCAGCAATGGAACATACTTATGCTCAATGCATGGAAATGCATGCGGGAGATGGACACTCGGGGTGATGTTCCCTCCAGGTTATAGGGTGTCAAATTGTGAAGGATAAAAAGAAGGCTCTGCTTGGTTGAGGATGCAAACTTGTTCGGCAATGGTTTATAACGCAAAGCAAGAAACAAATAAAGGCTCAATACAACAAGTGAGGGCATGAGATGCAATCACAACTTAATGCCAAAAAATGTCCTTTTTTATATCTTTTAGTCTAATTGGTGTGAAAAAGGGGTAAACTTGTGCCAAATAGACGTCTTTTTAAATCCAATTTACGAGTGTGAAAAAGACAAGTTCACTTGACAATCTTTTCTATTTTTGATAGCGAGTCAGAAAAGAGCTTAACTAAGAATCATGATCTTTCAAATCCAATTTTAACGATTGTGAAAGGGACAAATCACTCGGCGATCTTTTCAGTTTTTAGACAAGATGGAAAATAGCTTAACTAAGACTCGTTATTGGGAGTTCACGGGTAATAAGTCCGCGTGTGCATGAATGAGAAATGAGGCTCATTGTAAAGTCACATATTGAATTATAATGGACTCTTGGTCCTAAGGAAAAAAAACTCACCTTGGGTACCAAATGACAAAGAGGTTCTAACTAGGGTACCCATGTTTGGTAAGTCTCTACCATTTATTAATAATGCTATTAATAGCAGATGGAGGTTTATGCGTTGCAATAAATGGGTTCATACCTAAGGCATAAAAAGCGATAGTCGAAGGATAATGCAAAAAAATGCACGATGTAGTATATAGCTATCTTATATGCTAGGTTATGAATATACCTGCTCGAGGAGAGGAACAACCGACCATGATGTTGAAATCCGCAAGAAAATTGAGTCGAAACTACAAAAGCCAGCTTAAAACCATTCTTGAATTAGTCCATTAGACAAAACATTAGCATAAAACTATATCAAGTGGGTAAAAAATGGCTTATAAATAGTAATAAAATAAAACTTTACTGTATCATTTTCATTTTTACCCAAATAGTGCAATTTGGACTAAAACACCTCCATAATTCAAACAACGATTGCGAGAGCAATAGGCAACAAAATCATGCACCATCTGGACTAGGTAACTCTTCATCCCATACTCTTCAAATTTAGTGGTTTACATTTTTGAGTTAGGTTCTATATTGTTAGTTTTTAAGGGTGCAAATTGGGTTTTTCGGTATACGCGGGTTTCTCTGAATAGGTCGTGTATATGACTAGCTATATTCCCCTGTGTGAACCACATGGGGCATATATCAGGCCCTACTCGTGACTGTTTGTAAATAAACCACGTATACATGCGCAAATGGCAAAAAAAAGATGTTTCTAACTCAAAAAATGATTTGGTTTTTTGTAGGATGGTGTTGGAATGGAGAGAGCGAGAGCATGAGGAGGTAGATGCAGCAGTGGATCAAGATCTGGTGGCTCAAGAGGCTTTAAAAATATGTGGTTTATACAAGTTTTGGGCTCTCAAAGGAATGAGGGCCCAAGTGAAGTTGTCAGAAATGTTGGTGAGGTTGTCGGAAATGCTAGTGGGCTATTGGGATCCCGATAGCGAGAGCGTTATCCTTGATGGAAAAACATTAAGGATCGAAGTAGAGGACATCTACTTCTTGACTGGACTTTCATGATGAGGAGAGGTTGTGGACCTCAAGTCACGTGGGGTAGGGAGTGGGATGAAGGTCGAAGAATACATAGAGGCCTACTGTGTTGCAAGGACTCCCATGGTGGGAAGTCAAATCCCTATCCGGGCTATAGGTAACCTCAGCCTAAAGATTATTGTGATCATGCTTACCAGGATCATAGGATCGACCTTGTTGCATCAATAATTGAGACCACTTATGTTTTACGCATTGGAGTGTACAAGACCCACCGTCTACGATTGATGTAGCTCACTGCTGACCAACATGAAAGGTCAGTTGACAGAGTGCAAGGAGGGGAAGAAAAACTTTGGGTTCGCCTCTATCCTTTGCAGCTTCTTTTTTGAGTGAGTCCCAAGTCTGGGACCTAGAGTGGAGATCATTCCTAGAGGACCACGTGATCCAGCTATGGCGCGATGGATCAAGGTAATGAGATGACAGGGGGGAGGTAGGGTGGTGACACCCTACAATGATGATTTTTTCTTCTAGCGGTGGAGACAAATCATAGATCCGAATGACTATCCCTATGTGGGAATCAATTTCATAGGAGATCCTGATATGTCTCTTCCACCAGGATCCACCTACGACACCATAGGTAAAAAGTTTTTATATATTTCATTTTTTTGTATTTTTGTATTTTAGAGAACAAAAATATTTTTGGATGGTGTTTTAAATATTATATCGATACTTGTGTGATTATAGATGTGGGTCTGCAACGACTGGAGGGATTCCTACGACATAGGTGGAGGCACCAAGGAGATGAGGCAGTGGGAGGAGAAGCAGAGAGAGTCCTACAGAACATGCAGGGTAACCTGCCTCATTTGACACAGAGGATTCCTATGGTTTAGGTGGAGGATCTACCTGAATCCATGCAGTGACAGGTTGTTGGTGTACCTAGAGCATGGGTATGAATCTTCCGGTGTATCGTAAACACCATGGTTTTCTATCATGATACACATCTGGTGCCACAGGCGTAGATGTCATGGGACATGTATATCGACTGTATATGTATTTTTGGGTCTTAGCCCCAATTTTGTAATAAAAACACCATATTTTTTGGAAATATATAAAGAGGTATCTTTGGCTTTACTGATATCTTACAATGTGTACATTGATTTAATGGTCTTATTTTTTTTATTAATGTGACAAATGGCAATCTAAAACATAATTAGCATAGGCATCGGATACATGATTAGAACTTCTAGGAATGTGAAAGATGTACCCGTAGGAATCGACGGAGTAACGTCAGATTACACACATGGTAACGACCGTTCAATTGACATACGACTAACTAAGAATCCAGGTGAACCTCTAGAGAGCTAATACCATGTGAGATAGCATCGCACAAAAGTTCTATGACGACGCTATATTCGACCACATTATTCATGGATGTCCCTAGGCATATACCACCTGAAGACACCAGTAGAACCTCGGGTGAGTAAATCACCCAAGTGGAGAAATCCAAGTTCTGTGTATGACGAATGGATTCGTCTGTGAATCCTAGGTAGACCGAAGACTCCATTTACATTTGCCAACCAAAAGGGAAAACTCGATAAGCAAGCTGAAGACAAAAAGAAAAAATATATATATACACTAAATTTACATTAATATACAAAGGGTTTCGCCCAAGCCCAGGGATCAAGCGTAATACCTTTTCAAGTAGAGCCCATTTCTGGGCTCGGTCAATTTCTTCACTTCATAATCTTCCAATTCGTAGGCTCCTTTTTATAGAACACGTCACACGATATAAGGACCATGCCACGTGGGTTTAAACTTGCCTGCCCATAGTGTTTCTTTGGCCTGGTCATGCAATAGGACCAAGTCACCATCGATATACAACCGGAGATAGAAAGACTTGTTGTATTGAACCTTGACATGTTTTTTGTTTGCCTCGATAGTCCTAAAGGTGTCTCAACGTTGCTCGTCAAGACTCTCTAGGTGCACCAGGTGTCGCTCTAAATATGAAGTGTTAGGTAGGAGCTCGACTACCAATTTGCAAGAAGGGATTTCACATTCAACGGGAAGTATCGACTCCACACCGTGCACTAACTAAAAAGGGGAAAAAATAGTGGCAGTCTTAATCGAGGTTCGGTATGCCCAAAGTGCGGGATACAACATGATGTGTCAATTGGAATTAATCCGACTCACAGTTTTTTGCAAGATGGTATTGAGAGACTTGTTGAAGGCCTCTACTTTCTCATTTTCCTGGGGGTAATAAGGAGATAAGTTACCATGTTTAAACCCCATATTAGATGCTAGTTCTACCATCATTTCATTCTGAAAGTGACTGCCATTATCAGTGACAATCTCACTCAGGATAACGAATCAGGAAATAATTTGGTTGAACACAAAGAAGGTTGCGGTCTTCCCATCGGATTTTACAGTAGGCATGGCTTCGACCCAGTTTGTAAAGTAATCGAAAACCATGATGATGTGTTGATGCCCCCCATTCGAAGTTGGGTTGCAATCGATGAAATATACCCCCCACTTGGTGAAGGGACCGAGGGTAATGACTGGGTGAAGAGGGGTTGGGTGCGAGCACATTTTTCGAGTGAACACCTGGTAGGGGTGACACTTCTTAATCACTTCAATGAAATCTTTAAATATGGTGGGCCATAAGTAACCAGCTCACAGGATTTTTTTGTGTTGACGCAGGCCCAGATAGGTTACCACCACAAGCCCCTTTATGGTTTTCATTTAGGACTAACTCGACTTCCTCATTAGTTAAGCAACGATGTAAGATACTATCTATTCCTCGGCGATACAAAGTGTCACTGACAATGGTATACTTTTTGGCTTGGTATCTAACTTACTGTCGATCATCTCGCGAGATATGTTGAGAGAACTTCAAGGTTTGAAGATATATAACAATGTATCCATACCAGGGATCAGACGACGAGACAAGGAAAATGTGTTCATCCGCAAACGAATCGACATGGATAACATCCTCATCTAATCGTGGGAAATCGGATATTAACTCTACAAAAACTAGTGACTTCTTGGACTTGGCTGAAGCAAATTCGAGATCAAATTCTTGTAATATGACAATCCATTTATTAGATTTCCCACCTATGATACGCCTAGTGAGGACGTATTGAAATGGATTAACATCAACAACTACAGTAGTTTTGCAAAGCAATATATAGTGTCGTAATTGTTGGACTGTGTGAACGGTAGCCAAAGCTAGCTTTTCGACGTGAGAGTAATTAATCTTAGGACCGACTAAATTTTGGCTGAGATAATAGATGACGTGCTCATAGAGCTTATCATCCTCCTGAACTAGAACCATACCAATCGTCTCTTCGGAAGCGGAAATATATAAAAAGTAATATCTACTATAATGAGGAGATTTCAGCAAAGGAGCTGATACCAAGGCTTTCTTTAAAGCGTCAAAATACTTTTGGGCTCGCTCATCCCAGATAAACAGGGTGTCTTTCTTCATTAAGCACATGAAACCCTTAGTGATATTGGCATAATTCAATATAAACCGACGCAGAAATTTAGCTTTCCCCTGTAAACCTTGAAGTTGTCTAATCATGTGCGAGGGAGACAATGGAGGTATTGCCTCAACCTTAAGAGGATCTACCATGATCCCAGTTTCAGAAACTAAAAATCCTAAGAGATGGCCAGACCTAACGCAAAATATTCATTTGTGAGGGTTTAACCAGATTCTATAGTAACGACATCTTTCAAAAACCAGCCGAAGGTGTGTGACATGATCCACTCTCTTGCAAGAGTGAGCAGTAAGATCATTGATTTAAGCTTCAACTATGTTCTTGAGATCGTGAAAAGAGAAAGTAATGGCATGTTGGAAGGTTTCTCCGGCATTTTTCAGGACGAAAGGAATTTTACTGTATGCAAAAGTACCCCAAGGACATATAAATGTCGTCTTATGTTGGTCCTTACATTTGATCTGCATTTGGTTATATCATGAAAATCCATCCATAAAAGAAAATATTTCACTTCCCACACACTCATAGAGAATCTGATCAATAAAAGGCATGGGGAAGTTATCTTTAGGACAATCTTTGTTCAGGTCACGAAATTCCATACACACACGGATGGTTCCTTTCTTTTTATTCACAGGAATAAGGTTGGATACCAATTTGGTCAAGGGAACCGAGTAGATGAATCCATCATTAAGTAGCTTCTCCACCTTTGCCTTAATAGCGAGGACCTTCCTAGGATTAACAGCTCTAAGACGTTGTCGAATAGGTTTAGCAACCTAATAAGTTCTAATCTCATGTTCGACAATACGAGGGTTGATCCCTAGCATCTCTTCATATGACCAAGCGAATACATCTTGAAATTCCTTGAAGAGGTTGGTGTAGATCAGAATCTCTTCTGGCTAACAATCTGCACCTATATTTGCGTTCTTAATTTTTCCATGGGTATGAGAGATGTCGATCGAGATGTAGGAGAAATACTTGCCATATTTCCTTCGGCATAAATATTGTGCGTATCAAGTGGAACTACGACATGATCGACTGTCTCACTCAAGGTAGACCAAAAATCATCTTGCTCGATTCTTTCAAGACTTGGGAGAAAATAAGATCGTTGATGCAGATCAACCCAAGGTCTCTCAGAAACATTCATGGCTTCAAGGATGGCTTCGTTCGAAGGAAAAGTCTCATCTAATAAATCATGTGAAAAAGATAACGAAGTGGCCCATACGGGCCTAAGAACAGGATCCTCCTCGTTCGTCTGTGAGGTAATAGGATCAGGATCGACGGAAGAGTCAAGGATAGCTTGATACAAAATCTTCACTGCCAATAGTGGCATATCCATGCCAGCATGTGATTGACCTTCAATCGACCAAGTCAGAGAAGGTAGGGTCCAAGGATCACTAAAATAGGATGTGCAGAAAGGAATGGACCTCTCTGCTAAAGTGGTCCTACTAGACATGGCATAAATGTGGTGAATCGGTGTCGAGAAGTTGAAAGTACCCATGAGGGAAGAATACATTCCAACACCGATATTCTGAGTTGTCGGCTGAGAATTTTCGATCAAAGGTATCAACGGTCCAACAGATGCATTAGGACTACAGTACGCAAAGGATAACTGGTCGATCGTCATGATCTCCCCCCGATGAGGAAAACAAAGTACATGGAAAATGGATGATATGAAAACACCCATAGCATAGGTCCAATTGTGACCTAGTAATAGGTTATAAATGAGAGGTGCATCAACTACCTCTATTTCCACCTCTACCATCTTCCCACCTAATTGGACCGGAAAGGAAAGGAGAATACCATGAGGGTGGAAGGAATGACTGTCAAACGCAGTCAACATGTTCGACGACTTGGAAAGAGTTGGAGAACCGGTATCTTTCCATTAGACTAGGGACATCATGCAAGTGGCAGCACCTTCATCACTGACCGCTCATTTGATAGTATACTTGGAATACGCCGAGGGGATTGAAAAAGCCAGATGGTAGGGTAAGCGAGGAGTCACGACGGTGACATCAAACGTGATGACTTTCGGGACACTAGGTTCTAGAGCTCCTAAGATAGAGAGTAAGGCATTCCTCTGAGATGGACACGTCTGGAGTACCTCCAAAGCCGACATCACACAAGGGGTTTGGCCCAGATCTTCAACAATAGAGTAGTTCTAGCCGGCTCTAGCATAGGGTTGTTGGTAGAGCGCTTGAGTACTCCTTTCGAAATACAAGGCAGTGGCTCTAGTTTCTCGATCTGTAAGTTCATCTCCAAGGGTGGAGGAGGATCTTCTAGGCTGGCACTATCTTTTGAAGAGCTATAATCTCGAGAGCGGGTGGCTACATCAATTTTTGTGTCGACCATATTGATGCAAACACAATCTCCATCTTGCGACAGTGGGTTTTGACTTCCATGATATGCATTTTTGGCACTCAAGGAACTCAAGGCTAAGTGTTGTTTGTGTGGGAATTGATTCGTCAGCATAGCGGGCGGTAGATTTAAAAGCCTCGCAGCCTCTGCAAGTTTGGGGCACAAGTGGGTAAGGTGGTCATTGATACAAAGTTTACAAGGAAAATTCACCTTACGCTTCTCTTTCTTTCCCTCTCTAACATTATCATTATGTTTATTATTATTATCTTTTTCCTTGGGTTTATTATTATTATTATTCCCACCCTTATGATTATTTCAACCTTTCCTTTTATTCCCATCTAGTTGTTGGTTACCATTTGGGTTTTTCGACGATTTCATGAAATTTACTTCATACAAAGATGGGTTTCGAGGATCCAGACAAAGCTGGTCCTCTGGTAGACTTCGTTGCCAAGTCTGTGGATTTTACATTGGCAGACCCTACAATGCCATCGGCATGAGGTCCAGGAGTTTGTCTAGGATCGTGATTTGTTCGCGGTGCATCTGGAAGAAAGTGGTATAACATCCCAGACTGATCATATATCAAATCAAATTGTTGGGCTCTAAGGATAGCTTCTTCCTCGCTGAAGACCCCGGAAGTAGCAACGTCCTTTGAAATAGGAGCATGTAAAGACTTTAGGAACCATTCTAGAAGAAAGGATGGGGGTATAGGAGTCTTAACTAACTGCCTTTGCCTACGCCATTCATGGATATGGTCTGAGATCTGAGTGTCGGTACCCTGGCATAAAGTTGACAAAAGTTCAAGGCCAGTATCATAACGAATGGGTAGTTGAAAGTGATTGAGAAAGGATAACACCAACTGATGGAATGACCCATATGTCCCCCTAGGTAGCTCAATGTACCATTGTGACACCACTCCAATGAGAGTGTGCTGAAACAATCGTAACCTAATAGAATCATGGTTCAGAGAATTCAATGAGCACCAAAGGTGAAAAGTAGTGACATGATCACCAGGGTCTTCACCATTCTTACCTTCAAACTTTGGAATGTCTGATGGAATTTTGGTAGGGATAGGGGGCCATGTGGGTTCATGATTCACTGGGTCATTCATTAGTTTAGAGAAATATGGCAGATTAAGTGTGGCCAGAAAGGGAATATGGGGTTGTGACACCTAACCCCATCCTCTCGCGAAAGATTGTGCATTAGGAACTGTGTTCCATCCAGGATTCTGGTGAGGACCAAAACCTTGTCTGGAATTATAAGGCCCTCCTCCAGGCTGATTCATAAAATATGGATTGGGCATCATTCCAGCAGGAATGTTCTGATAAGGGTTATGAAAATTGCCCCCACTTGGATTAGATCCAAGCTAGGGGTTTTTAAAACTGCCCCCAACTAGATTAGATACATGTTGGGGAGTGCCCAAAGTGTGAGACTGACCTCCTCCAGGTGGGAACCTGGAGGATTGAAGTGGATTCGCCATGCCAAAAGTATTTCTCGGAATCGACACCAAGGGGATAGGGATATAGGGCGAAAATTGTCCACCAGCTGGATTGTTCCATACAGCCATAGAAGGATTAGACCGAGGGTTAAGAATAGGGACACTCCCTCCATTAGGATTTTCTTGGGGAATATGAGAACCACTGTTATCACTGAAATTTCGTCCGCACAGGGCGACAAGAACTCCGCATCATCAGCACAGAAAAATAGTCATTCATGGCACAAGGATTAACTCCATAGCACAACAAAAGGGCCAAAACTATAAAAAATTGGCTAAAAAATTAAAAAGCGCATCGCACCTATGGAAAACGCACGCATGCGCGCTACATCTTCGTACATCGGGCGCATATGCGCGGCTGTGGAGTACAAAAACCGTGCGCCTGCCAAACGGCGCATTTATGAAGCTGGTCGGCCTCCCAACCACTATTGGATCGGCTCCCAAGTCGATTTGACATCAAATCCGAGCTCAATCTATGGGGGGAGGCTGGTCA
>JZKD02S0957020.1:146711-183638 GCA_000966675.3 Picea glauca | reverse complement strand
GCACAGATCTGATAGTATTCACAATCTATCTTGACAAAGGAAAAACTCAAAACCACTCTAACCAAGCTAATAATTCCAAGCCAAATCCAACTTAGCCAATCCCAAAAGCTCCAAAAGCTCCCAAGCTAACTTTCTCCATGAGAGCTTCTCTCCTTTTATAAGTTGAAGAGGATAAGGTGAGGAGGTTAGGATGATCCCACTAAATCATAAAAGCCAGTAAGATCCAAACCATTCGGATGCCACCTCACCATGGAAGTTTCTCCTTCTAGAAGATTTGAGAAAACACTCATTTTTCCCACGTGTAAGCATTCTCGCACCTTGCCTATAGAGAAACCTGCCAACCTCTCGCAACCCATATATGGTGCAACCTGTGAGAATTAGTCATTCTCGCACCCTACCTATATAGCAACCTGCGAACTTCCATTTTTATAGGGTTTTTACAACGGGAAATGCAACTTCTTTTCTTAGGAAAAGTTCTTGTCCCTTCTCTCTTTAGGAACTCAGGCCACTGACCCCTCTGAAGGCGACAGATAGGTTTACATCATTAATGGTCATAGGGATGACAAAAATAATGTGTAACACAATGATCATTGCGCTATTTCCTTCTATCCTATTGTAGTGTCTAAGTTACTCCTTGAACCCGGAGATTCCCAACCCCGAGCATGTATGTCGGATGAGTTCATCACTACAGAGATATTTTTCAAAGAAGTTAAGATTGACCTCATGAATGAAAGAGTCATGTCGATGTCTACAGATGTACAAGCATCATCGACGAGAGGACTACAAGCTTCTCCATCGACTGCTCACGGATCGGTGCCATCCTGACCATCAATAGAAAAGAGAACCAAGAATAAAGATGACCTAGCAAATGCGAAGTTGATTCCATCCATATTTTATGATTACATCTCACCTCTGGCTGGAGCAATGAATCATGATAGCATGCCAAGAGACTTCAAGTACACTATGGTCACTATGTACCTCCCAAAAGGGATACACACAGTTCGATCAAATTATTATAAGATCATAGCATTGAAGTTCAATGACTTCAACCTCAGAGATCAAAATATCTATGGTATGCGTACCCCACACAAGTACCCTAGAACAAAAGGGAATAACTCAAAGATCATCCCTCAGTCATGGATGATGAACCCCGTGTAGTCCACCTTGCAGAATTTCATGAAGATCCCACACTTCGGACGACACCAGGAAGTCAATGCATGTGTCAAGATACTACTATCGTGTTACCATGGCATCTACTTATGTCTAGACTGTCACATCACATTTGACCCAACGTTGATCCACAAGATCTCAGGACTGAGTATGCAAGGACCCAACCTATAGGACTTTTATCCAGGAAAAGTCACAGATCGCACACTAGAATAGAAGATCAAGGATACATATGGTGATGTTGAGAAAGGAACAATATTGCTTACATGTCACGTGACTGAGGGGATGGTGATGAATTAGAAGTTAAAAAGAGACCAAGCGAAGTAACACCACCCAGAGATGAGGTTGAAATCTTGAAGAAGAGGAAGGTTTCCCCTCTGAAACCTTCTTCCCGGATGAAATCAAAAGCCACCATGACCAAGATGCAGACTATCCTCACCTTCGATGACTTGGACTTCATCATAGCAGCCATGAACGATGCTTCACTAGAGATAGCAAAGAAGCAAGGAGAGAAGGAGGAAGAAATGTATGATAGGATTTAAGTCAAACTCTATGGGGTACAATAGGCTCTTCAGTCCAGTCACACAGTCTCCACTGTGCCTTTTCCATCAGGAGAACCAGAGTTGGGAGATGAGCCATCTCAACTCCATCAACTAGCTGATATAGTAGAAGCTTGCCTTCGATGAGCACAAGAAGAAATAGAACAAGACAATGAGTCTTTGAAACAAGTACAAGAAGTACTTGTAGAACAATGTCGATCTACAAAAAAAGAAAATATTTCTCTCCAAGCAAAGTTCGATGAAGAAAAATCACAGCTACAACAAGGAAAAGAACAATTCCTCGCGGAGAAACTCGAAGTGAAAGAAGCAGTCAATAGAGCACTTTGCTCTTTGATAGTCATAGAAATAAAGGTAGAGGATCAAGTCACACAACAAGTAGAGTAGCTCATAGAAGTTATCCAACAGCTACAAAAACACATCACAGACTTAGAGCTCCGTGCAGTGCTCGAGACCCCACAAAATGTAAGAGATCAAAGAGAAGAAATTTCTCGAAGCACAGTTAAGATAATAAAATCCCTTTCTATGGAATGTAAGAAACTCATTGATCGCAGTGCCCAAACCTACAAGCAACTCACTGAGAATCCAGAACTGAAGGCACTGGAGTTGCAGCTCCAAGAGGCGAAGTATCAAGCCAAAACGATACAAGCATAGTTGAAGCCCCTATCAGTTATTGAAATAATGAAGCAATCCTAGGAGCAACGCACTACCCAGCAGTAGGTCCACACTATCCAGAGAAGAGTTGTTCAAAGTAAATCAGAGGCTCCAACCTGTACAAGATAAGGCCTACCAATTGTTCATAGAGGTCGAAAGACGAGGAGAAGAACTATAGCAGTTTGTCACGGCAGCTGAACAGTGCTTGGAGAGACTTGTTAGTGACGTAGTCATCCAAGAGTTCGTTGATCAGGAGGCCAAGGCACAACGACAAGTCAAAGCATCTCAAGCTATGCTCAAGGATTTTGAAGCAAAACTACCCAGATCAAACTGACTCGGGATGAGTCACAGGTGAGTGTTGGGGGCATGTTGGCCCTTGAACAAGTTTTGGGAGATACTTGGTCAAGTTTGACCTATTTTGGAACTTCAACAACCTGTTGAAGGAGGAGTGCAAGAAGAAGTAGAGATCATGGGATATCGACCCCTTTTTGGGCCCTTTTTTGGATTTGGGATTATGTAACGGGTATGGTATGTCGACCCATGGGTTTACCCATGTTTATGCCTATTTTGTAAAGTATAAATAGAGTCTAAGGCGATGTAGTGAGCATATATATGTAGAGAGTTACAAATCGCTAAGTGATAGATCTATGTGATCAAAGGATTGTAAGTGCTCTATGAATACTATGTGAGACTTGCAGAGCTAAGTGAAAGTCATTGTAAGAGGTTGTGGAAGGTTGTGTGCTTAGATCTACTCGGGGAAGGAGAATCTAGCGAGTTGCATGGATCTCCTGTCCTATGCGGAGAATGGTTTTGAGGCTCTGTGCATGTAACCTATTGAAGAAGATAATAAATAATAAGAGTTGGTGGATGTAGCCATAGGGTGGGGGTGAACCATGTATATGTTGTGTTTCTCTGCTTTATGTGATGTCTTGATGTGTCTATGTCTCTATTTTCTAAGTGCTTTGATATAGATAGATAGATCTATTTAAGCTTTGGTCTAATGATGTATATGGATATAGATATGACCTATGTGAATGCTCTTATTGCTTGAATCTGCTAGATCTAATCGACCTCTCTATGATAAGTTCTTAGATACATAAGATCTAGATGAATGATGCGATGCTTTGTTTTATCTGCGAAGTAGATAGTGGTTGAATATTGATGAAATGTCAGTGCTAAGTTCTCTGTTAAGTATTCCAATCACATATCTGTGTCCTAGCTAAGGTTGCAAAAACCTAAGTCCTACAACCGCCGCTGCCTCTACCTTAGGTGAGACTTCATTTTCTTTGCAGGTGTTTTCGAAAGGGCCGGTAGTTATGGTTTTGTTGGTGCTTTGTTGTAGCGTTGAACCTTGGGTTTGCCCCTGTGCCAACAATTTATATCTAACCCTAATATTGATGAGTAGAGATAGAATATTTGTAGAATTTTTTTCCTAAGTGTTCTTGCAGGTCAGCTTTGGGAGGAGACCAACAACCTGGGAAGCTACAAAGGTGGAGGAGGTCTACATTGAACATTAGGACCAAAGGTACTACTTTTGACCTACTTTCCTATCTTTTTCTATTCATTGATTTAGAGTGTTTGGGATATTTTAGAAATAGGATTGTCTTTTAAGGGACATCAATGCTCTGCCTATACTCTGACCCAATATAGTAATAGTGGGATTTTCTCCGCTAGAAGAATTGGTGACTCCACTAGGGATCCTCTCTAGGGTATTAGTGGGAGATCTTGGTTAGATTTTGTTTTCATCTTCTTTCTGATTTTTCTGAGTGTTCTAAGTCAGGCTAGGTCTCTCGTCACCTTCGAAATGCCTACTAGCTTCCCTTGCCCAAGTTATCTGTCCAAACTTTTTCTTTTTTTGAAAATTTACAGAGGTGTACGCGCCATGTTATCTATACAGCATGCGTACATACATGGTCTGCATTATATACAGCTCACGTACATATGTAGGTTGGCCATCCACAACATGCATCTCTGTTGTTTTGGAGAATTTTTTTCAAAAAAATTTCCTTTCCTATAAGAAACTTTTGCTTCTCAGGTCTTCTTAAGTTCCAGAAGCCTCTATTGTTTTGGGTTTAGACAGTTTGCAGGCTTAGATTGTTTATGAAATAACAAAAAGAAATCTTATTATCTCTCTGTGTTTCCTGGATTTTTTGGATTATTTTTAGATTGTTTTTTTAAGAAAAATGAGTTGTATTTTGAAAAACAAATCCCCCTCATGGTCCGGGGGAGAAATGAATCATGTATTTTGCAATTTCATTTAGCATATTTTGTTATTTTTTCTTTGATTGGAAGAAAATAAAAATAAAAAACTAGTTTTTTAGGTCTCTTTCTTTCTTTGCATTTGCTTTGCATTGTTCTTTGAAAAAGAAAAAGAATTAGCATAGGGTTTTGTTTTCTTCTCATCTTGAAAGAATTTCAAAAGAAAAATAATAAATAAAATCCTTTCATTTTATATTTTGTTTCACTCGAAAGTTGCATTGTGCATTTTGCATGGAAAGGAGAAAAGATTGCATTTTTAGGTTTGAAGGATTATTCATGCTTTCTACTTGAAGCTCTTTTTCATTTATAGAATTAGAGTAAAGTCTTCTTTTTCAATGTTCTATTAAGTTTCATTTTTGCAAGAGTCTCAAACAACATAAGTTCCACTTCCATTCCTTGATTAAGAAAATCCCCTAAAATGAATGCACTAATCTAAAATATATTAGTAACACGTTTTCTAGGGTTCACCAGTAGCTTAGGCTAGGGACTTGGATTAGGTGTGGAGAGGTAAACTCTTCAAGGCCAACCAAAACTTAACTTAGGTTTTTGTGTTAGGGTGTGAAAAATACACTTTGTAATTACTCAATCCAGGAAGCTCCCATCACATAGGAGTCAAACATGAGGCTACATGGAGGACAGTGACAGAGATATCCACTCTTGATCCTGACAAATCATTTCAGAGAGTGTGTATTAGGGGTGAATCTTGTAGTGTTATTAACCTAACTTATGTCAGACCTATGAGACACTTGGATCTGTCCAAGGTACTCTAAGAGTTATTCTATCTCTCTTGCATTTTATGCCTCATGAGGATCTTCAGGCTTAGTTACCCTTCCCATACACTTTCTCGGTTGTCGATTGTACCCCTGGTTGTTGATTACAATTTGGTCGCCTAATTTCCATTATATAGATTGACACACAATTTATTGCAAGGGGTGTATCGCAGTACCTGAGGTAGACATTGTATTCTCTGGGAAACACCCGAAGGGACCGTCGATCGGAGGTCCAGGTAACTTCTTCTCCTGGCTATTTTTTTTCCTTTCTTAATGCTTTGCATGATCAAGACTTCATCTCCCTGGGTCGAAAGCTTTCAGAAGGGTCATTTGTTTGGTTTTTATCTTTTTAGTATTTTCTTCTTAGTGGTGTGCTCTCTGCTCCCTAGTTTTCCATAGAGATTTATTTATCCATTTCTTTGGGTCTCTGACCTAAGGTGGTAGACCGCCCACTCCACCAATCGTGATTCTGTTTCTCTCTTCCTCTTAGAAATGTGGAGATGCCTTTTTTTAGGCATTGTTTTTTATACCACTAGTTCACTAGATTCAGTATGTGAGAATTTTATGGACTTGAACAATCCTGCAAGGGAAGAACATGTGCATAAGATCTTCATGGAAAACGTTACTGATGATACCAACCAAGAAAACCCTTCACAAGGGGATTCTTGTTCTTTTCCTTTCTTCAGAAATATTGGTGTCCCTTTGATGGCCACTTTGTATATACCTAGGTTGAATGTGGGACTAGCAGTTTGGTTGGGTACCATTCCAAATGTCACGAATGCTCTTGATGCTTCTCAGTTAAGCACCTTATGTCATGGGAATCATGTTGATGTTCCTTCATCAACAAAGTATTATCCTCCTCCTTATACCTTCTATGTTGAAAGTATAGCTACTAGTAACCATAAGTCTAAATGAAATAGAAAGAGGAAGAATAGGAAGAAGAAATCACCAACCTCTCCAAGTCATGCTGGGGGAAAAAAACCAACTTCTACTAGTCATGTTGGAGATAGGTCATCAATCTCTACAAGTCATGTTGAATACCAACAACCAGCCTCTGCAAGTCATGCTAGGGGCATAAACCTAGTCCTTGCAAGTCATACTAGAGTTCACTCACCAACCTCTGTGAGCCATGTTGAAGATAGTTCCTCAACCTCTGCTAATCATGTTGAACTCCAGTACCCAGCCTCTGTAAGTAATGTTGGGGTCAAAATTCCAATCACTTCCATTCATATTGGCGATAGGTCTATAGCCTTTGTGAGTCATTTTATCGAACAATCACCAACCTATTCAAGTCATGTTGGATATGTGCAACTAACCACTTCTAGTTATGTTGGGGGCATTGATTCTATTGACAAAACTATATGGATAGGATGTAAGCCTAAGTTCCCTTGTAAACTTTTCAAGGGAGATCACCTTACTAATTGATTCCCTCGTCTTCCAGAGGCATGAATATTGTGGTCTCTATCTACAAGATCTTATGATTTTGAGTCTTCTGAGGTTTCCTCGCAGTCTATTCAGCCTTTGGTTGATGAAGTGGTCATGTCGATGCAATATTCGGCCAATCCCACTCCTTTTTGGGGGGATGATGTGCCTTTATACCATGTTTTCTCGCGGCCTATTTAGTTAGTGGTTGAGGAAGTGGGTGTGCCTATGAAATCTTCATATGATCCCACTCTTCTCTTGGAGACTGTCGAGTCTACTAAAGTGGTCATGTTGGTGCAATCTTCGGTTGACCCCACTCTTCTCTTGGAGAGTTTTGATTCTGCCAAAGTGGTCATGTCGATGCAATCTTAGAATGATCCCACTCTTCACTTGGAGAATGTCGAGTCTACTAAAGTGTTCACACCGATGCATTCTTTGGCTGATCCCACTCTTCTCTTAGGGAGTAATGTGTCTACAGACTATGTTTTTAGCATTTCTAGTTCAGTACTTTCAAAACAAGGGGGCATTCCGATCACTTCAATCACACCCCCTCCAAGTCCTAGGATGTTTTCCTTTGATTCGAATGAAATTTTTGAGCCTCACCTTCCTTCTTTTTCACCTTTTCAGATAAGGGTTGAAGTTAATTCAAAAAAAATATATCGATGTATTGTAGATGAAGGAGCCTCCGCAAGTATTGTTTCCTCCTTGGCTTGGAAATATTTGGGTTCTCTCGAGATTGTGTTTTCTTCACATGAGAAGTTGGATTTAGACAGACATCCTAGTGAATTTTTGGGGATTCTTCCTCATTTTCCTATCTCGTTAGGTAGGAAGATTGTCCTTGTCTATTTTATAGTGGTGCAAGTCCCATTAGATTTCAATATGCTTCTCGAGCGTTATTATGTATATGCCATGAACATTGTGGTTTATGTGCTCTTCCGGGTGATGCATTTCCCTCACAATGGAAGCATTGTCACTATCGAACAACTGGCATATGATAATCAACATCCTAATTTGATGTTAGTTAGGTATGCCCCTTTATATGTTCCTAGTGTTCATGTAGAATCTACCCCTCCACAAGTTAATTATGTGGCTTCTTCTCCTCGATTTTCAATTTCTCCTAAGAAAGAACTTGTTCACTCATGTTTTCCTTCTCGATACTTGGTCTCAACAATTGATCCATTGGTTTATCCAATGGGGGCATGGGAGCCCTTTCTTACCCCTCTTGTTCCAAGTGATCTTGAGTTTCCTTTTGAGTTTGATATCATTGTTTTTAGATCGTCAATCCTTTGTGCTTGTGATTCTTCGTTGATATAATATGCCAACCTTGACGAGAACCTCCATCATCATATGGAATATGGTCAATTTACTTCACCCTTTGGGATTGTTTACCCACCTTGTTCACATGATTTCTTGGATATTGAATTGCCTTTAGATGAGGCTATTCTTGAATCCATGACTACAGATTATATACAATGGGAATACTTACACTGTGGTTTGTTTTTTCTTCCCTTTTGGGAGACTTTCTAGGTTGAATATCAAAGAGACTCTTGGTCAAAGCCTAGCAATGGGCTCTACCTAAACTACTACCACACATGTGTTGTAAGGTTGTGTGGTACCTTATACATATTGTACAGTCCAAGTTTATTGTTTTCAAGTTTTTTATTCAGTAGCACATACTATTTTTCCGAAGTTTCTATCTACATTGGATTTATTAACTTCTGGATGAGTGTTATTGGCCTTATATGCAGGATCTTGGAAACATTTTTCTTTGACATTTTTTCGTATTGATCCATTCTGATAGGTATTGACCTTGAAAATGGAATATAGTTTAGAGTTTTCCCCACTTGCATTTTTTCATTATTTGTTTCATGGTCCATTTGGCCTTAAGATCAACCCCACTGAATTGTGACACTAACCTTCCTTGTTGATACGTGTGTTGTACTTTATGTGGTAGAGCCTTACTTCCATGGGAATCCTAGTTAGAGCTTTGTTTTCTTTTTGGTTCCCATGTTGAAGTAATTCATAGGCACATGAGTCTTGTTTAGTCCCACCATGACTTTGTATTGAAGCCTCATTCTTCTTCATATCTTTTATGGCCTATACCCGAGGCACTTCCTATGAGCATGGTTTGTTGTCTTTCAGGATCACTTAAACTTTGAAAGCAACATCCAATGAGAGTTTATTTATTCTTTTTGATCTCGTCTAGATTCCTTGAGAAAAGAAGCCTCCCTGGAGTCTTCTTTAAGCCCTTTTCAGACTCTCCAAAAATAAAAATATTTCCAAGCAATCTTGTTTCCCTTCACGCTCACCAAACTCAAATTTGAAGGCACATTTGTCTGGTGGTAGTTTACCCATTTTTTGGTCCAGATGACTAATTTTACAAATAAAGGTATTCCCTAGGAAAATCGATTCTCTAGGAGAGTATTCTCAGATGTAAGTTTAACCCTTTTTCGGGCCTAAGGGACTAAATTTTTTAAAAAGGAACATTCTCCTTGGTTTTGGTTTATCTATTTTTCAGGCCTTGAAGATTAATTACGAAAAAAGGAACCCCCTCAAACTCCATAGTTAATCTCTTTTCAAACTCCCTAAATATGAAAATATGGTAGAGTGACCTTGTTCCTTTCACACTCATTAATTGGTCCAGAAAGAACATATATTCAGCATGAGTTTAACCCTTTTTCTAGCCAATAGATTATTCCAAAAAAAGGTATGCCTCGGGATACTTGTCTCACTGGGAGAGTTCTCCTCAATTATATTTTATACTTTTTCGGGCTAAGGAAACTTAACCTAGAAAAAGGTTGTGAATCCATAGTTAATCTCTTTTCAAACTCCCTAAAATTGAAAGTATAGTTGAGTGATCTTGCCTTTGTCACACTCCTTAAAACAGTTTTGAAAAGATGTCCTTTTGGTGCAAGTTTAACCCTTTTTTGAGCCGATTGGACTAATTGAGAAAAGGGTACTCTATGGATTCTTCTTAAATGTTTTTTTAGACTCTCTAAAACATGAAAAAACCACCGATCTTACCTTCTTTGGGCTTGTAAAAATTCACATGGAAGGAGTCTTGTTGTGTCATACTTAATCGCATTGTGGATCTCATCTTTGCATCTTTGGCCTAATGTTAGCTCCATGTTTCTCTCAAATGAACCTTTAAATAATTCCTTATATGCAAGCCTTGCAACACTTTTTTCCTTTGCAATTTGACACCTTGACCCATGGAGGAATTTCCTCGAGTGTCCTTATCCTGCACATGTCTCCTTTCCTTGAGCATCAGTATGTTCCATGCACTTGGAACCAATTTTATTTCTCATGAAAAAAAAAAAAAAATCAAATATTCCAAAAAGAGGGGACGGAAAATATACATTATTTTTTCGGAAGCAATATAGTCACCCTTGGACAAAGGACATCCTTCTGTTTGTTCACCAAGCAATGGGATCTAGTATGACGTTAGGAAGTTATTCTCGCTACATAGAGTTGTGTCCTCCTCTGTTTGGTTACTCTTCCAAACATATGGAGAGTTTGTGGTGCCTCCTGCATCACAAACTTATGTCAATATTACATTTCCTGAGTCTGATCATCTTTCGTGCTTTTTTCCAAGGGAATTTTTATCCAACCTGAATTGACCATTTTGTATTTTATCTCTTGAATTTCATGATTCGACCATCTCGTGAGTCCAGTCAAGTCTAGATTCAAAATCGACGAAGTTATGTGCCTGATGATCGAGATCCTCCAGTATTTCCCCAAGGGCATGTCGAAGACCTCAAAGTAGTGAGTCTTACACTCCTATTGTACTCCTACCTGATTTGTTGAAGATATTGAAGTTGTTGCAAAAGATATGAAGTCCTCATCTCTAGCCACAGGCATTGATTCTTCTTGACGATGCATATTATATTGTACTTGAATATCATCGAATGATTTTGAGATGTATATCTGTTGTGTATTGCTCATGGCTACACTTTATATAGACTTTTCTATGACATGGATCTATGATGTACTTGATTGGAAGCCATCATTAGTTCATCGCAAGCATGGGTATTCCCACCTCGAAGAGATTATTATTATTTTGCAGATGGAGATCTCCCAAACTCTGGTCCTGGTGTCACTTGACTCTGTGCCTTCCCACTGGTAAATATATTGTAATGTATTTCATCCATCAATTTCTCTTCTGACCTCACACATTAGGGGGAATTTTTTATAGCCCTAAAATTCCCTACCTATGCATACATGGCATTGGCCTTCCTACTTACACAATTTTCCAATTGGAGCATGTACACACCCTGTTGCACTACTTCCCATGTACATACTCTAGCTACATACTAGACACCGCACATACATATGCTAGCTGCACACTAAAAATCCCATGTTTACCTCCAAAACTTGCAAAAAATAAAAAGTTGCAAGGAATTCGGCAGAGTTTACGGGCTATAGAGGGTTTCCCAACCAATTCACCCATTGTAGCTTGTCCCCAAATAGAATAAATATCCTTTTTTCATATAAAATGAAGTCTTGGGGTCCCATTCAAAAATCAAGCATGAGAACAGAGAAACTCTGCCAAAATCCCTTCCCCCTCTTATTCCAAGTATTGCATCCCTTTTTGAGATTTGGCCCCAGCATTCGTTCTCTAGCCCTTTCTCCTATACAATCCCTTCCCTTTCCCTAAAGTGATCAGTTGATTGTGAGAGAAGGCTTTGAGATGATCCACCTAGAGCAACATTAAGAGGATCTCAGACTTGGTTCATGGAGCGTCAACCGAATTCCTTGCAACTTTTTATTTTTTGCAACTTTTGGAGGTAAGAGAAGGTTGTTTAGTGTGAAACTAGTATATGTATGTAGACTTTCTAGTAAGCAGATATCATATGTATGCAGGTAGTAGTGTAGAAGGGTGCGTACATTCTCAAAAAAATGGTTTTTTAAAGAGAGATCCTCAGTAGTAATTTGAAAAATTGTGCAAGTAGGAAGGCCAATGCCATGTATGCATAGTTAGGGAATTTTAGGGATATAACATTTACTATCCCAATTGGTCTGCTAGGAAGAGCTCCCACATTAAATGTATATATCCCTTCCCAACTTGTCAACACACTATGTTCGATGTAGAGTGTTCTAGGTGTTGAAGATTGGGTATCTTCAGAATATATTCTTATTGTATTGTATTGACAAAACCCTAACATACATTATTATATTGTATTTGTAAAATTCAGCTTGTTTAAATCATTGGAAAAGAGTCAATTGTAAATTATAAGGGTAAATTTTTAAGTCGGCCCTAGCTTATTTAAGGGGGTATAACAATGTGTATTTATAAGGACGCTAGGTGCCTCATTTGGCTATATATACAACACAAGCTCTCAATATAAAGTTGCAGTGCGCAAGTTTGAGGATGAGACACAGTAGCAAGGAGAATACACTTACGTGACCTATCTTGGTCTAGTGGTGCACTACCCTGGTGTGGTTAGTCTATTATGGTTTATCTTCTATTATGGTGAGATCTCTCCTAGAGAGACATTGTACTTGTTGAAGAATCTATACTAAATAAAAATTTTTTGGTTTTCTCCCCCAAGAGGGTTTCCCAGGATAAATATTGTGTAATGTTGTGGATGTCTTTATTTTAGTGATCCTTAATGTTATAGTTATTTTTTTAATTCTATAAAGTTAAAGAATACATAACATCTTAACTTCTATAAAATAAATTTAACACTAGGGATCCAACAAGAGACCACAACATAGAGTTGGTACAACTCATCCCAAAAGGTAGAATCCAAGAGGCCAAAACATAGAGTTGTTCCAACTCATCCCAAAGGGTAGAAGCCAAGAGGCCACAACATAGAGTTGGTAAAAATCATCCCAAGAGGCCACAACATAGATTTGGTCCAATTCTTGTAATATAGGATACACTTTAGGATTCAATTATTGTAGATAATTATCTTGTACATCAATATCTCTTTCATCAATTTCCCCAAGTGGTATTGCTTCTTCATTTAGGTATACCATCTTATTTATGCTCACACTAGGTGGAATAATTCCATATAAATGTGTGGGAAAAGTATTCATAGATTATTTTGTCCCATTATAGAAGGATTGATAAGAGGGTATGTCATCAAGTTTGTTCCTCGTGTGCATGTTAAGTTCATTTTCTATTGTGAAATCCTTGAATATAATATGTTGGTTGTAGAAAATCTCTTGTACAATACTAGTTAATTGGGAATGGTTGGAGAGAGTCCAATTTATCATGATCCAACATCAAAAAATAGTATATGATTGACATGGAAACTCCACTATGTTCTCAGAGATGATTATGTCCAATGTTGAAGATATCTCTACATATTTTAACTCAGTGGAAATTCCACATTCTACCATAAAGTTCAAACAAACTCAATTTGATTGCACATCCTTACAATATTCACCCTCAAGGTGGAACTTATTTTCAAGGTAAGAATTTAAGTTCCAACCTTTGTATGAGGGAAATGAGGATCAACCCTCTTGAGGTCATGTGGGAATGAATTCCACCTTATTTAGTGGGAATAGGGAGCATATTTATGTTTTATCCAACAAAGTAAAATTGAATGGTTGTTAAAATAATATTAGGGTATGTATAAGGAACCAACATCTATGTCTTAGTCATCAAGATCAAGGTAATGATAGTTTTTACTTACATGAGTTTTTCGATGAAGATTGGGTTGGAGATGTGGAAAATAAAATGTCCACAAGTGAAAATGTATTTTATTTGTTTCAATGCGTAGTGAGGTTGATGAGTAATACACAAGCCATAATTGCCTCTTCTCGTTCAAAGGCATGATATGTTGTTGTGAATTTTTTTATCAAAGACACATTTTGGTTATTAAGATTATGAAACAATATTCCTATCAAATAGGCTAGTTTATAAATAGAATGTGATAGCCAAATTACCATTGTAATGACTAAGAAGGAAAATTATAGTTCTAAGCATAACACATTCATTCGGAGTACCACATTGAGAGGGAAATAGAGGAAGTAGGTGTAATGAAATTGATAAAGTGTAGATCAAATGTAATGCAACATAAGAACTAACAAGGAAATCAATGGAGTGAAGTGTTTCTTGTGTAGAGACATCCATGGAATTTACACTTGTCCAATGTGATCTTTTCAATAAATTTAGAGAGTAATCTACATGCAAAAGTTTACCTATTGATCTTATCTTATCCCATCTTATGATATTTTCATTCTCCTTAATTTGTCTATCCAATTGCAACGTATTCCACCACAAGGATGCATGAATCTTCAATTTTGTACATGTAAATCTTACCTTTTTGATATCCTCAATCTGTTCAACACTCAAATAATTTCTCCATCTCCCCTATCTATTCAATCAATTCTTTAATGTTCTAGCTTCCTCCATACATAGGGATTTAAAGTTTGGTTTTGCCTCAAAAATATGTTATGGCTCTTATCATTCTTTCTTTTTGAGTGCACTCCTCTTCTAGTTCTTTTGTTGTAGCTTCATCGAATCCCTACAAATTTTCAAATTAAACTATATAATCATATCCCTACAAATTTATGTCATCACATCCCTACAAATTTCAAAGTAAACTATCTAATTATATTGTTGAAATACATTTACTACCTCATGGTTGTTATATTCCCTAGAGGTTTCTTATATAGTCTCCCTCTTGTCGAATCCACCCCCCATATTTCACTTTGATGCTAATTCACTACATGTATACCCTTACATGCCCAACAGAATGACACCATATCTATGAATTTTACAAGTGATCAATTTTATGTTATATTGTATCCCACTAATTATTTACCCTTAGAAATGGGTTGGGAAAAGTTTTAATTTCATTAGGGTCACCTTCATGATGGAAAACAATTCAGGGAAATGTTTTCTGAAATATGTTGTTCAACTTCTAGAGCTATTCTTCATACTAATGGTCACCTCATTCCTTTACATTCTTAGCCAAAATAAACACCATACACATTCTTAGCATAAGCATAAATTATCATCCCTTCACTCTTGGTCCTTGGCTTGATTGAGATATCTGTTGGCATGTTTACAGGCAGGTGTGCTTGTCATTGATGGAAAGTTCAGAGTATGCATCAATGGAAAAACAAAGACAGGTTCAGATACCGGGAGTTGGAGGAATCAAGAGTCGAGACTCTCCATCACAGGAGTCTCGAAATCATGAAATGTGAAACCCCGAAAACCCAAAACAGGCACGTCGATTGGAGGTTCGGATACCAGGAGTTGGAGGAGTCAAGAATCGAGACTCTCCATCACAGGAGTCCTGAAATCGAAAAATGCGAAACCCTGAAAACCAAAAACAGGCACATCAATCGAAGGTTCGGATACTGGGAGTTTAAGGAGTCAAGAGTCGAGACTCTTCAGCACAAGAGTCCCGAAATCGCAAAATTAGAAACCACGAAAACCCAAAACAGGCACTTTGACTGGGATTTTAGATACCGGGAGTTGGAGATGTCAAGGACCCTCACGACTGGAGTGCCGAAGCAGCGAAATGTGAAACACCGAAATATGTTGGTCCGACTCCATTACGGAGTTTTGGATACCGAGATTTCACAGACCGAGAGTTGGAGATGTCAAGGACCCTCACAGCAGGAGTCCCAAAGCAACAAAATGCGAAACACCAAAATGTGAAAGGCCTGTGAAGTATCAGAATCATGACACGAACTGGACCGTTGGGTCCATAGGAAACATGGCGACAGATCGTCATTTCACTGACTAGAAATTCGAGGAACGGGGTTCCCTAACCTCTTGAACTCACGATATGTGAAATCGTGAAAATCCGAAATGCGAAATTGTGACATGGAGGATATATCAGAGATCATGACTTGGAGAGTCAATATGCCTCTCAATAGGAATTCGCGACATGCGAAATCACAAAATGTTGAAATACGAAATGCCAAAATGATCGAAGCTAGTCCAGCTAAGCTCCTTTTTCAGAGTTTTGGAGATCACGACTTGGAGAGTCGAGATGCCTCACAACAGGATTGCCGAAATGTCGAAATGCAAAACATGTTTTGGCTCAACCTGTGGTCACAGCCATTGTTCACATCGACAGAAGATGGAGGAAGGAGCTAGTGCAACCAAGCTCAATTTCAAAGTTTTGGGGATCATTAAGTGAAGCGTAAAGAAACCTTAACGACAGGAATCCCAAAATGTCAAAATGTGAAATGGTAAATTAAATGCAAGACCCTACGAACTCCATCCAATGGTGCAGGTGAACTTGAATATGATCGAAGGGATATTGTTTCACTTCACAGTGTAACTGCTAGAAATGACTGAGGGTTTCTGCCATAGGACTTGAAGACGAATAAGTATGATCGCCAGAGAAGAGGAAGAGGTTGGAGGAATCTTCCAGTGATTGAAGACTATTCTTATAGGCGATTGATAGCTAGATGGGCATTGAAGCCTGTAACTACAATAGAGAGGATTAGCTCGACTATGATAGAGAAGACGAAGAGTCTCAACTGCCAGACAGGCTGAGAAATCCCAGCATAACACCCAGTGATTTTGGACGCATGGGTTGAACCGCTAGAGAATTTGAAGAGTTGCAATGATGATCAGGTAGAGTACTCGACATGAGGAGTTTGGCGGATATTGGATAGAGAAGGAGCACAGAGATGACAGTGAGTGGTAACAAATAAGAGATCAGTGTTGTTGTTGTTGTGGGTGATTGAGGTGCCAAGAAGGAGGCAGTGTGTAGAAGCAGAGATGCACAGAAGGGGAATGGTGCATTGAAGGGACATGGTGCAAAGAGAATAAAAGGAAAAAGAACAGAAAGCACAAGGAGTGTGCAGAAGACACTGATGAAGACATAGTAGTGCAGTGTAGCAGAATAGTGATGAGACCGGTAAGCCATTGAAGAACTTTATATCGCTGTAATAAGTCTTAATAGCAAAGATTTATATTTCAGGGTGGTAGGGAGGTGCTAGGGAGTACTGTTGTCCTCAAAGGTTCAAGTGGATTCTAGAACACAGGAAGTTGGTGCTTCCTTCTAGTTGGTGCTAGAGAATCCAGGGATTTGGTGCTTCCTTCTAGTTGGTGCTAGAAAAATCCAGAGAGTTGGTGCTCTCAACAAGTAGTAGCTTGGAAAACAGAGGTTGTAGCCTCATTATGAGTTGGTGCTCATATGTATGATAATGTAAAGAATGTAAAGATTACTTATCATATAAAGAAGAAGAGGTTTTTACCCAGTATGGGTTTCCTCAGGAAATATTTGTCTCTGTGTATCTCATATGTGTGATTGATGATGAATGTTCTATTGCTTACTTCCCTGCATTAGTGTGACTGTCATTAAATGTTGTGTAAAGAGTTTAAAATAAGCATAATTGTTTAAGCACAGTAACAACTAATTCACCCCCCCCGCTCAGTTGTTCAATAATATCAAATTCCTTCTTATCCACTTTAGTAGTAAGAGTGGAAATCCATACCTCATATTAGCTATCAATTAGGATTTCCATACCTCATATTTGATACAAAAGTGTACAAACTTGCATATGTTTGTGCACTAAGCAAAATATTACATGCATGGTACTATTCACACTTTGATGGATTTCCAGATTGTGGCCAATGGAGTGGTGTTGAATACATGGCACCATTGGAACAAATAAAAATTCAACGCAAATAGATGGAATATGTACATAAATGAGTAACCAACCAATGAATTAAAACATGCTCTCAAATCATGATGAATTAGCACAACAAATTGAATATTTAAGATAATTTTGTTTTGCAGAAATATACATATCTACTCATGGGAATAACATGGGTATGTAGAGAACATTTTGTCTTTGATTAATCTGTCTTTGGGATGAATTCATAGAGGAGGAAAATAGGAACGATTACCTCTTCAATTTTTTGGACTAAATATCAATATGCAAGTTAGCACGACTTTCATATTGTTGAGAGAATGATGTTGGAGGGATTGTAGGATTGGAACCATCATTTCCTATTGTAGCATGTTCTTCATTATTTCATAAACTATATATAAAAGATCTTAAGTTGAATGTTTACTTACAAATAATACTCCCATGTCATGTATACACATGAGCTAGCAAATAATTGGGTCTACAAGCATGAATCCCTGTGAAAGGTTATATGGGGAGGCATATTAGTGTCAAATGCTTAGATGAAGAGGTCAATATGGAATCAACAAGGTAAAAATCCAAGCAATTAGTTATAGAAAGAAGGAAACGTTCAAATAGAATGATTAAAAGGAATTAGCATGGACCCAAAACCCTTGCACACACCCCAAAAAAGGTAATTAATCAATGTCTAGAGGAAGTTCCCATCTTGATGAAGTCAAAAGGGGTACCAAGTGGAAAATTTGACTCTTTCCAACCATGAAATAAGGATAAAGTAAAAATTGTATGAGGGGAACCCCATGTAAAAGGGGTTATAATAATGTTTTAGCACACATGCTTGAGGAATTCCCTAGCTAAGGAGAGGACACATGATAGCTAAACCATAAGAACAAGGTTTAAATTTCATATTGGAAGGAACGCTCCAACTTATAAGGAAATATAAAATGATTTTATGGCATGATCAAGGATTATGTATGAAAACAAAGAGGATTGCTCCACTATCTCAAGGTTTGAATTCTTATTTTAAGGAAGGAGAATGTTATAAGAGCATGGTTTGAGGAAGCACTACAAAGGAGAGCAATGTGTGGAAGAAACGACTTTGTCAAACCCTATTTTGAGTATCTTTCCACCTTTATCGAGCACCCAACTTTGAGGGGGTTTTCTTGGAGTTAATTGTGAATCTTGAAGAAGTTTAATAATATTTTATTTCATTGGGGTTTGAAATAAATATTTTAAATAGATGGGAGTTTCATTTGCAAAAGGATTGGTTGCATTGGATTTTTTATTTTACCTAACATTTTCATTTTCTTATGTTAGCGTAGGATAGGAAAATTAAGCTCGATGTTCATGAAAAGTAGGTTTCATTTATGTTCCCTTTGGCATCTTGGCTCATTCCTTGTTTGTAGAGCCATTTTTTAAAAATTTCCATATAGGACTATATGTTTGGGGTTATGGAGATGTGAAGTATTGGATCCATCATGTAACTTGTTTCCAACCTTTCTCTTTTCTCGATAGGTACATCGTGCATGCAAACAATCATTAGATTCTATAGAGTTTCTCTTGAACCTTGCAATAGTGTGAAAATCCCCATATGAAGCTAATTTTTACCACCCAAAGTGGCTAGTAGACCATGATATCATGGGTGTATTGATGAATATTCATGTTGATGAAGTAACTCAAGATCACTATGAAGAAGGTTTGAGGGGAAACATGTAAGATTCATTTCAATTCCCAAGAACACACTAGGTCAAGTTGGATGTAGTACAATGCAATGATTCTCGCAAAATTCAAATTTGTATTAGAAGTAAAGGAACATGGAGATACCAAGAATTGTACATGACATTCATGATAATTTTGATGGTAGAGGATGGTAGAGCTGATTTAATCAATTGCTAATCAATTGCATGCTTACCGTATTTTCTAGCTAAAAATTGGATCCAATAATAATAACAAATAGTAAGTTACAATATTTAAGAGCCACCTGGCCTAGAATCATACTTCATGTTAAACCAACAAGGAACAAGACCTCATCCAAAGTCTAAATTTTTTTAGGATCCTAGAAAAGATTATTTCTTGAAAACAAATTCTAATATTTCTTGAATAGGGTGTTGTTTCTGCTTGAATTTGTTGATGATTATGTGTTGTTGTTGGGAAATTTTAACACTACCTACATATTTTTGAGAGAAGGATTCTTTAGGTATTGTAGGATTGGGACCATCATGTTCCTCTGTGGCCCGTTCTTCATTATTTTCCCACACTATATACAATAAAACCCTAAAATAAATTCTAAAATAAAACCCTACACAAATTCAAATGCATAGGTACTCACCATTCTTGGTTCCCTCGCAACCTATCTATGTTCCCTTTCAGTCTATCTTCGTTCCCTTGTATTCTATATCCCCTTTTTGACCTCATATTCTATCCGCGTGCCCTCGGCTCACCCTCATAGTCTATCTTCATTTGTATTCTATCTCCCCTCTGTGCCCTTAGCTCACCCTCGCAATCTATCTCCATGCCCTTGCACTCTATCTCCCCTCTGTGCCCTCATAGTTTATCTACTCACCCTCGTAGTCTATCTATGTGACCTCAACTCACCCTTGCATTCTATCTTTGTGCCCTTAGCTCACCCACACAGTCTATCTCTGTGCCCTCAGTTTCATGTGTAGTGATCTCTTTTCCCTTGGCTGCGCGCACAATGATATTAGTGGGTTTTGTTTTTGTTGTATTTTATTTTAATTTGGGATATTTTATATCTTATATAATATTCTATTTATTATTTTTTTATTTTTTTATTTTGGGTTATGCTATGTTATATATATAATATACATAAATATATTATTTATATATATTATATAAACATGATGTATTATATATTATATAATTAAATATTATATTATATGATGAGGAGGAGGAGGAGGATGACGTTGATGATGATGAGGATCATGATGATGTCGACGATGAAAACGATGATGAGGCTGATCTGTAATGGGTTAATATCACAGTCAATGTGTTTAGGATCATAATGGTTAGAGGTTATAGTGTTTTTGGTCCAAATGAATTAAGGGAAGAAGATGATGATGACGACGGCGATGACGATGATGATGATGACAACAATGAAGATGATGATGATGATGATGATGATGAAGTTGAATATGGCGATGATGAGGAGGAGGAAAGTAGTGTTTCTATTGGTTCTTCATTTTATCAATCAATGCATTTTTTTAGTTTTTTGAGATCCATTGACACCCTTATAGAAACCATATGGCGTTATATAATTCACTGCCAACCATGGAATCATCTACTGATATTTTTGTTTCTTGTGAGAAACCAGTGGAGTGAAGGGATATCAAAACTATATACTATATTAGAGGGTGAGGGTTGAATGTCCTTGAATATTGTATCAGTCCTTGTGATCCATATACCCCATAGGATGTGTAGGGGAGGGGGAATCAAGTGTTTTAGGGTTACTCTATTTTTAAACCATTCATTCCAATCCTATTCCAATAGCTCTCTTTCCTATTATTCACTAAAACACAAGGTATTTAAAACACCATGTACTTGACAAGTGAAATTCTTGTGGAGAAACATGTGATTGGTTGTCTTAGCATTTTCTCTAGATAAAGCTTCATATTTGGTCCACAATAACCTTGCCAACATTAGTTGGTGTGTATTTTTGCTTAAGCTTAGGGCATGTAATTCAAGCCCTTGCAGAGCCATCAAGGAGGTCATTGGCATAATCGATGCATTGATGGAAGGGTTTCAAGGCCAAGATCCATCCACCAAAGTATTTCCCTCTAAAAGGATCAACAACAATCACCATAGATGATGACCATTAACTGATAGCATTGTCTTGAGAGACGACTCTTTCTTGAGGAAATCCACTCAATTGACAACATTCACATTCGGGCCTACATTTTGTTTTGTCAAAACACATGACTATGACTATTGTCATATCTAGAGATATTGAATGACTTACATCTATGTGGGTGTTAAGTCCCTTACATAACACATATTCATTATTCCTTGCAATCCATTGAAATCTCGATAGAAGTCATAGAGAAGTGGGATTGGACACTTGGAGGAATTTGAAACGTTTAGACTTCCACATCAAGCATGGCCATCATAGAATCATGGGGTCATTGGACTCTAGAATGGATGAGGATTTAGAATTATACATAGATGTGGATAGTTGGAGGATATTTATCATTTTGAAGGTGTTAGGACTCTTCCTACACATCAAAAAATCACCTCTCATTGATAGTCTATGTATTGATCCTTTTTAGTTTTGGTTTGTTAGTATTTTCAATTGCACACACCTTTCTTTCTAGTCAAAGTTCAAATGGATATTGTTACTATAGGTTTATAAAGCCTCATCCCAATGCCCATATGCCTCCAACATTGTGATCTAATCATTTGGTGACAAGTGTCATGAAGGGTGATGCCTAAGACTGGGGGTAACTTTCAATTCAAGGCTAGGAATGACTAGGCCCACATCAAGTGAAGGAAGAAAATTAAGAAGGTACATGTTTTGTCCCATTCCATGTCAACAACAACGCAACCATTTATTGGGAACACTAAAACCCCATAAACCTTGTGGGAATGACAATGCCACGATGACTCCACCCGGGTCCTTACAGTTACAATCTCTTGTAATTGAACCTTATTTATTGATTATCCTTCTATATGAGGGGGGAAACTACATTGATATACATTATAAATTCCCTATTGATGACTCCACAAAGGTAAGCAATTGCATTATGTGTAACTAATTCTTGGCCTATCAATTATCCTTCCTAAGGGATGGGTACAAATATAGGAGAAGATGATAATAAAGGGGTTTAACATTAAATATTGGTGTTAGAGATATATTACCCATTTTATAGTGGATATAAGAAGGAATTAACCTTCCATACAAAGAAAGGAATTATAACTTCTATGCATAGAGACGAAGACATTGTTTTTTATCTAGAGTCAAAGATAAATCCAAGATACCAAATTGAATGAGGCCAATAGCATTTTTTCCATAGTCTAGATCAGGGGAGCCACTTCTTAGGTAGTGTAGTTTTTGTGGAAGGGAAGAGGAGTTGTGATCTAGTGTTGGATTCCACTATAAAATCACATAAGCACTTGAAGACCACCCTTTGAAAATGGAGTTATTTGCGGTTTGATAATGGAAAGTAGAGCCTAAGATTGAGAAGAAGGGAATATTCAAGTAGGAAGTGATGAATCAATTCTAGAATATGTGGATATCATTGAATCATGTTTGTTTTTTTTGACTCATGTTTGAGTCTGGAAATCCTTCTTGTCCTAGCATATCAAATTTCAATCCATAAAAACATAATTTGGAAGGTAAAATCCGACAAAAAGGCCAACTTTCATGACTTATTTCATGGTTTGTTCTTGTTTATATGTGTGCATATTGTGTGTTTAGGAACCATATTTCCATTGTTTTGAACATGCTCACCACCTCACTTTCACATAAAATTTCTCAAATTGGCATACAATAAACCCGAATGAGCTTCTCTTGGTTTCAAGAATAATTAATTCTCTACTGAATAGAGGAAACCACGTGAAGGTGGAAGCTATAATTATGCCCCCCCCCCTCACATCACTCTCAGTTCCCCCATACCTAATTTGACATAATAAATAACATGTAACATGCTCAATAGAAAAATGGCATAAAACTTTAAAAATGTAATTAACCTGTATAAGTAAACACTTTAAAAACAATAAATAATATAACTACTAAATGTATAATTAATAGAATAAATCATAGAAAACATATAATCACTTACCTCATACATTTCAACATTTAAAGATCGTTCATCTTCTTCTTCATCCAAATCAACATATGTATCATGATCTAGTTCAAAATCGATAATGTTGAAAGGATCGTTCATATCAATGTCATCATCAACGTCATTTTCGCTATCATCATTGATATCATCAATGCGAACATTTCCTGCTACATTTGGATTATCAACTTTTTATGCTTCTTCATCTGACGCATTTGCAGCCACCTGCTCATGATCTGCATCATCATCTTCTTCTTCAAGATTATCTTCCTTCTCTACATGATTATACTTTATTGGTCTTCCTCTTGCATCATATCTAACAACATATGACCAACCTTCTTTACCAAGTACCTCTAAGTAAAAGAATTGCTCACATTGACTTGGAAGCACTTAAGGTTTTGCACTTGGTTCAAATGCCCTTGTATTAACCATGGTAAATCCAATAGCATGCTCAATAATAGTTCTTTTGGGATCATGTTCATGCATCCATAGCCTGTACCATTTAACCTCAAACAAAACTATTTTAAAGGAATTAAAATCACACTAAATTATATCCTCCAAATACCCATAGTACCTATTTTGAGCTTCTTCTAAATATTTGTCACTTCTAGAGGAAAAATCAGTGACCTTAAAAACTGCAGTTATCCCACAATCTGAGGCTTTCATCTTATCATCCAACTTTTTGATATGAAATTTACAACCATTATATCACATATCCTTCTAGTGTTTCAACTGCAACATGGACAACAAGTAAAAAATGCATTGTCAATTAGTAAACATCATATAATATTGACTTAATAAATATATATTTCAAAAAATAAACAAACCAAATACATTGATATAATGAGAAATAACTATAAAAATGTGGGTGAATATACTTTCTGTTTTATATTTTAAACCAAAGGCTAAATCAATTTCCCTTTTCATAAGATCATGAAATTCATGTCGATAACGATGTGTTGTTTTAATCATCTTACTGACCCATTCCCATGATAACCTACCATAGTATTCTTCACATCATTCTATCCAATAGTCCATCCAATCAAGATTGTTTGCAATGTATAAATGTAGATCATCCCACTCTCGACCAACTATATGAAAACATAACTATTGAATATCAATAATTAGCTATCATTGACAAAGTTTAATATAGTTGATGGAATAAAAATAAATGAATGAATATGATAATATAAAATTGAAAAAGTAAATGTATAATATATTAAATCTACAACATCTAATTACCTTTCACGGTCCTCATTCTACATTTCCCCAATAGGATCTCCCCTTCAAATTTGTTGATGGAGTCAAGATGCCAAATGTGAGGCACATTCATATTTTTTGCTACTTTGCAATACTAATATTTTTTTCTCAACCATCACTATTAGAATTAATAATCACACTTTTCACTGCATGATTATCTTTATGGATGTCATTGCAAATCTTTCCAATTCTTTCTTTTTTAGTCCTTCCATCTAAGATTCACCATAAAAAATCTATTACATTCTTCCTGATATGCATTGTATCAAATAGATGAACTATTTGTAGGTTCTTGTACTATAGAAACCTACTGAATTTTATGGGGTAACTTTTCATTCCTCGTGGAAGCCCATTCGTTCCTTAAAGACATTCATGAAACATAAAGGAAATCACATTAACACTAATTAATCAATATAGCTAGGTACCGCGCTAAACAAAATTCAATGGAAAAAAAATCATAAGATTTATAATATTATGATACATAAATAACTTTCATACCTTGACAATTTCTATTATATTCCAACTTTCATATGTGAGGTGTCATTCTTCGTGGTTCTTTTCCATTCTCTTCTTTACCATTGAATTTTTCTTTCTCGGTAGTTCAATAACTATGGTTCTTAGGCAGAAAGTGCGTATACTCATCAAACACCTCCTTTCCTAAACTTCTTGAACGACGATATTTTATCCTAGGACAACAAATTGGACATGCAAATTTACCCTTTGTTTGAAGACCTACAAGATATATGAATTAATGTAGAAAATTAGGATTACAATTTTAAAAAATGCATGATATTTTCAAAAAATTATATAATATTCAAGCGCAACAGAAATTTACATACCACAAAAATGTGTTAACCCAAGAGCATCATGAATTTTCCATGCAAGTATTCCATGGAATTGAAATAATTTTTTCCCCTGTTGGTCTAGAGATGTCACACATAGTGATGCCAGCCCATAACTACAATAGTTCATTGATAAGAGGCTCAATATATACATTCATATCTTTAACTTGGTACTTACCCAATTGGTTCAACATACATTAATTATATTTAGTTATATTTCCTTATATATAAAAGATATAATTATCGTGAATGAAACAAAGAAATGAAATATGATGTCATACTTTCAAGTAAATAAATACAAGCTAATTAAATACCTCGAAGAATCTTTGCCAACATTGTGTGCTCTCTCTTTATCGACATTCAAGGAGGAAGGTTATTGTTTATAAAAAAAAAGGGTCACATTGAGTAAGTAGAATGAAGCTCTTTGTTACACATTATTTTGGTCATCATAGTGATCCATTGACAACATGTGATCATGTTCCCAAAAAGAGCCTTTCTCCATGAGGAAAGTGATTGGCTTTCTCTTCCAAAAAACCCTATTATAAAAAGTTGTCATAGGCTGCACCATAAGCAAGATGTGATGATGTCTGGTCGTCGCATTCTACCCTAAAACTGGTTTGTGATGTCTTCACAGGCTACTCTACAGTTGGGGTGCGACGATGTCAAAAGGATAATAAAAGGTCGACCTTCATGAAATTTATAGAAGGATATCTTCTAGAAGGTGAGGTGGCATCTGTATGGTTGGGATCCTACTCACTTCTCTGATTTGGTGGGATCATCCTAATATATTTAACCATATCTCTTTCCCCTATATAAAGAGGGATCTCTCATGGAAAAGGTTAAGCACAAAAGCAAGGAATTAAGGTTAATGAAGGTTGAATTGGCTAAGATTGTATGAAGAATTCTGCATTGGATGATTCTTGAGAGCCTCATTTTAGTTCATCAAGTCATTGTGTATCTTCTGCATTTAAGATTGGAGAAAGTGTGTGTGTTGGAGCAAAGGGTCATCGGAAGGGGACCTTGCAACATCAAGGCTTTGTTTTTAATCTCCACTTTCATTATTATATAATACAGTGATATGTTTCTTTCCCATAAAACTCATCACGTTTTATTGTATGATTCATTGATCACATACATAGGTTCTCTTTGAGTGTTCTATATTGCTTTCACTTTGGTTGTCTTATGTTCCCTTGTAAATATAATATCACAGGAGCACTAGAGTGGACATAGGACTACAACAGCAAGAGGAAGCGATATTTAAATGATAGGTTTTCCATCTCTTGCTAGATAGTAAACTCAATGATTAGATATTAGGGAAAGAATCATGTTCTTTTTTGTTTTTTAATAGATCTAGGTGGATCTAGGGAGATCTATTTATGTCCGCATTTACTGATAAGTTCCATAACAAAATTGGCGACCATGTCTTTCAAGTTGATTTCGGGCTAGATACCCTGCCTTTGTGCATAGAACAAACTGTCGACTGTTTCCCTGGGAATTATTGTTGTATTTGGTAATAGTAGTCTATCTCTATAGGGTCTTTACACAATGTGACTATGGAGGGGAAATTCTTCACGATACCTGGAATCAACGTTGGCCAAACTCACTGAGGCTCCTTGGAGGGTATACCCACGATTATGTGTGGGACCTTGCAACAAGGTGTAAGTCCATTAAGAAAGTCGTCAACGTAAATTTTCCACCCGCTTATCCCATCCCCTTCTTATCTTGATTTTGCGAAGTTGGATTTCATCACCAACTAGTGAATTTGAAATAAGAATGTTTTTTTGCTTGGTTCGATTCATAGATTTTATTAGTGAGTGTTGCTTGTTTCCTTTAGTTAGCCATAGATTTTCTAAGTTCTTTACTTGGCTCGAGAAATATCGACCTTCATTGTTCACATAGGATGCAAGGGATGCCCTCAAAAGATCCGAAAGGTTACCAACCCTTGCCTCCTAACTCACCAGAAGGCTCTCCAGAGGGAGTAGTCAACAATGAGGTAGCTTCTGAAGTTGGAAGCACACACTCTTTAGAAGGATTTCAAATTGTTTCAGACTCTTTAGAGGCATTTAGACTTCCCCCTCTTAGAACAGATGCGGGTATAATTCGCATGAACTCGTCTGGAGAAATTGTTGGTGTTGATAATACTGAAATACCTACCGGACCTAACACAGGATATGGAGTAAAGGATCCACCTTTTCACAGTGAATCATTTAGGACCCCGGCTCACACTGTTGGAACTTCCTTTCCAAGTTCTATCCCTTTGATAGTACGTGATCTGTACGATAACCTAGGAGCGAGTCTTGATAGACCTATGGAATCACAAGTTCCTAAGATGTATGTTACCTATACGATACATTTAGACCATTTTACTGGTAATACCAGTAACGTCACCACCATTCCAAACCAGTTGTTGATTGGTTCTCAATCAATTCCTACTCTCTAGATTGCCCATTCTACTATGGTCCCACAATCTACCATGATTTCTAATGGAAATTTGGTTATCTCCCAAGCTCCAATTGGGACACCACATCCACCTATATTGAATTATTCACTTCCCCCTAGGTATAGAGCTCTGAATACTTTCATTGTTGCCTCTACCCGGGATCCATCCAGAGTTTTTGGACTTTTTGATCCTCCTAGGTATAATGTTGCTACTGGTTTTGCTCCTACACCTGCCCAGGTCCTCTCCCGAGGATCTTATGTTCTTCCTCCACCTTCGCTTGGAGGATCTTTCCCTAGTGTCTCCAATCCACTTAGAGGCACCAATCTTTCTATCACTTCTAGTTTCTAGATTCCTGTTGGAGGTCAACCTCAATTTGGGGGACAACCTCAGATTGGGGCACAACTGCAATTTAGGGGAAAACCTCAGATTGGGGCACAACCTCAACTTGGGGGGAAACCTTAGGTTGGATTCCATAACCCACTTTATGGACAGAGCACACATGTGGTACCATCTTTACCTTGGCAACTTCCTTTCCAAGGAAATATACAACCATCTAGGGGGAAACATCTTCAAGTAAACTCTTTTGTACCTCTTAACCTCACTCAACCGTATCCAGTTTCTTTGAATCCCACTTGGAGTCTGAACATTCAATCTAGTGTTCCTTTCCAAGGGAACATCTCTAATCAACCCTACCCTATGGGCTATGTGTCTCAAAATCCTCCACAACTGAATATGTCAGGACTGTCTCCTTATTATCAGACTGCTTATGGTTCCACTGGTATACCTACAGGGATTCCCCCACAAAACTACCAATTTCCACACGTGAACCGACAGTTGTCTTTCCTAGCCACTTTGGACTTACCTAATCTATGTAGGATTTTGAATTATTCTATCTTACATTCTCCTTACTAACCCATAATATCGGCCAAGTTACCATTTGATATTCCTAAATTTGACGATCGAGCAGGAGAAGATCTGAATAATCATGTTATGACTTTTCATCTGTGGTGTTCATCCAACTCCTTGATGGATGACTCCATCAAATTATGACTTTTCCAATGGACTCTCACGGGTTCGACAACAAAATGGTACATCGTGTTACCGCGAGGTTTCTTCAACGATTTTAACACCCTATCCATGGAATTTTTGACACATTACCAGTTACCAATTCAATATGAGATGGGAACCAAAATTTTGAGTTCTTTCAAAAAATCCTCCTCCACTAATATTTCCGATGACATTCATGAGTGGAGGAGAAGAAGACGTTTAATCAAAGTTCCTCTTTCTGATCAACTGTTCGCCAAGTGGTTTACCAAATCACTCATTGGACCTATCGCTCATGATTTCACCATGGGTGGTGTTTTCACTAAAGAGAAGGTGATTAGTCATGCTCAGTATCTCAATATTGTTTATTCACAAACGAGAACACTTTATGATCTAATCCCTGACTCTCCTCGTCCTTCCACAAAACCTACCCCAAAACCTCCAACAACTTCTCATGCTACTGATGGTGTGATTGGAACCTTCCATGATGAGACCCAATCAACACAAGTCGTTCATACCAATCCTAAACCTAATAATTATAATGCACAAAATACTCCTTCTCCTACTCCTTCCACCGGTAAGACTGTCAAAGTTAATTTTGTTCAATCCGCACCTACCAAAAAGAATCAAAATAAAAAGAAAGGGAATGGTAAGAAAAAGGAGGACAAGAATTATAATCCACAATATGATAAATCCAAAATGCAAACCTTTGATGAGAGAGACAAACATAAGCCTCGTTACCCCTACCTAATTTGTGGTGACGATCATTACACAAAATATTGTCCAATATGCGTCGAAGTTACTAAGTTTCTCCAAGGGGGCGTAAAACTTCCTACACATGTCGTTTTGTCACAACCTTTCCCTTCTCGAAAGCAAGACCAACTAGTCATTCATGACCAAGATACCCCTTCTACCTCTTCTTATGTTCTTATGTGTACTGGTGATTCTAAAAAGAATGAAGTTGTAGTCGCAACTCAAGTCAAAGATTACTCTTTGTTAAAAGAGAAAGTTGATGATATACCACCTTCGTTGGTCCAACCTTCTCCTTCAACTTCACCTCCAAACATTCCTCTTCATCTTGAAAGACCAGGTATCAATACAGTCCTTTTCCCTCCTCCCAAGGGAGTTCTTTGAAAGTCTACATTCAATCCTCATGCACATGTTGCACAAAACTACAGTATTCTAGAAGACCTTGCACAAGCACCCTCTGCCATGTCATCTCTCGACGTCCTTTAAAGTTGTCCTGCTCAACGGAAGGCACTGTTAAAGTCCATCGATGGAATTGATCCCATAGATACTAATCTCATAATCTTTGACTTGGAAGATCACATTCCAAGGCTTCCTCCTCAGCTAGCATTCCAGATCCAAGTTTTTGTTGAAAACAAGAATATTTGTAGAACTGTTATTGATGAAGGATCCTCGACTTGCATTATGTTCATTACTTTTTTGAAAGCCATTGCCTCTCCTACCCTCACCAAATCACACAATACACTTAAGGCTTTCAATGGTATAGGCTTTAAACCCTATGGTGTTCTTCCCTCATTGTATATTACATTGGAAGGTAAATCGATCAATGTCGAAGTTGAGGTCTTCGATGCACCTCTTGATTATAACCTTTTACTTGGTCGTTGTTGAATTGTTTTCATGCGTCTAGCTGTGTCTACTCTTTTATGTGTGGTACGTTTCCCACACCAAGGAAAGGTAGTTACTACTGAACAACTGGCCTTCTTTTATTCTGATTCTCGTACTAGCAACGTTCCTTTCATCTCGAAGACACCCCCTGGCTATGAGAATGTCAGAGTGGGTCTTCTGAAAGATTCAACTTTGATGGGTACTTTTCCAATCCCACCACCTGTTATTCTCCCTCCTTTTGATGCCTCTATTAACATGATATCCACTACTTTTTGTGAAACCCCTGCATCATATGACCCATGGGTAATACCTATCCCTAGTGATTACCCTCATTATGGAGACAATATGCCTTTAAGTCCAGTCGAATCCACTTACCAAGCTATTCAATCGACATCCCCCTCCCCTCCTTCTCTCTATGATTCATATAATGATCCATTTCACATGATCTTTCCTACTGATGAGATGATCATGTCAGCCATGTCTATGGAAGACACTCCCTGGGACGATGTGCATCATCGCTCCATTCTCTTTCTAGAATGTGACACCATAGAGAGTTACCATCGTATTTCGACTTCGTCGACCGTTGTGGTTATTTTCTCAATTCTTGAGTCATCACATCATTTTTTGTACGAAGGGAACTTGAGAAAAATTTCACCTACCGTCCCTCTCGACATATAAATTAAACCTAGAGTCATGGAGAATGTTCATATTGGAGCCTCTTGTTCTACTAACAAGGTCCACGAGTATAAAGCCCTTTTCCAAGAATTCTGCGACGTTTTCTCCTGGAGTTATGAAGAGATTCTTGGTATCGATATTGATATCATTGTACATGAGATTAATACATACCCGGATGCTAAACCCATTCGGAAAAGACTTCACCTAGTGCACCCACGCAAATTTGTTTCTATCAAGCTTGAAGTTGAAAAACTTCTTAAAGATGGATTTATTTATCCTATGGCTTTGATTGATTGGGTATCCAATCTAGTTCTGGTGAATAAGAAACAAGGTACCATCCATGTCTATGTAGATTATAGGCACATAAATAAAGATTGTCCTAAGGAGAATTAACCAACCCTTTTCATTGACCAGATCATTGACAACTATGCCTACAGTGAAATCTTTTCTTTAATGGATGGTTTCTCCGACTATAATCAAATTAATATTTTACCCGTGGACCAACACAAGATTGATTTTATTTTCCCTTGGGGGACCTTTGCCTACCCGAAATTACCCTTTGGTCTCAAGAATGTTGGCACAACTTTTCAGCGTGCTATGTCTTATGCTTTCCATGATATTAATCACATCGTGCAACCTTATATTTATGATCTATCGACGCATTCCTTGCATCGCCAAGATCACCCGATGCATTTAAGGGCCATTTTCGTACATTGTCGTTATTATCGTATCCTCTTAAACCCACACAGACGTGTTTTTTGTGTGGATTCCGACCAACTGCTTGAATTTATTGTGTCAATACATCGGATTCGAGTAGACCCCTTGAAGGTTGAGGCTATCCTTAATCTACCTCCTCCTTCCACTTTACGCCATCTCCAAAGTTTGCAAGAGAAGGCAAACTTTTTACATTGTTTCATCCCCAATTACGTTGAATTGACGAAAGGATTCACTCGATTACTCAAGAAAGGTTAAAAGATTGTATGGGATGATACTGCAACCAAAGCCTTCAAATATTTGAAACTTGCCTTAACCCGTACGCCATTACTATTCCCCCTGGCTATAGTCGGGATTACTTCTTCTACTTAGCTTCTTCTGACTCTACCATCGCCATGGTTTTAGTCCAAGAGGATGATTCACATGACGAACATGTGATATACTATTTGATTCGGATTCTTACAATTACCGAGACCAAATAACTCCATGTAGAAAAATTGGCCTTGGTAGTTGCTCAAGTTGTCCAACATTTTTGTCATTATATCCTATTACGCAGAACCACTGTTATTTCTGATTTCAAACCTATGCAACATATCCTTACTTGACAATTTCTAGGGGGAAGGTACTCCAAACGGATAGTTATTCTCCAGGAGTTTGACTCAGATTTTGAACGTGCTAAGTCCAAGAAATATTTAGTTTTCGCCGAACTGATATGTGACCTTCCCTCCACTAAGACAAAAAATGTGGTAGAGGATTCCTTACCTGATGAATCCCTTTTTCTGATCATTTCTTATGACGTATAGTACATAGATATCATTATCTATCTCTAGACTCAAAATTTTTGGCCTGATCTATCTAGTACGGATCGTCGTCATATATGGTATCAAATCCGCCAATACATCATTCTAGGTGATACTCTTTACCGCCGCAGTGTTGACTCCATTTTCTGATGATATCTCACTTATGATGAAGCTAAGAAATTTTTGAATGACTGTCACTCCAGATCTTGTGGCGGTCATATGTCTGGGCATGCCACTGCCCAAAAGATCTTACGAGCGGGTTATTTCTGGCCTTCTTTGTTTAAATATTGCATCACTGTTGTTCATAAATGCCATGCTTGCCAAACTTATCATACCAAGATAAGATCTCATCCTGCTCCTTTACATCATGTAGTTTCCGTTGGTCCATTTTCCAAATCGAGCATTGACTTCATAACATGTAACCCTCACTCAGTCGTGGGGCATGGATACATCATTGTAGCTGTGGACTACTTCACTAAATGGGATGAGGCAATGCCTACATTTGATGAAACCGAGAGAAATGCAACATTGCTCATATTCAATCATATCATTACTCGGTTTGGTATCCCTCAAGCTATCATTACTGATCACGGTAGTCATTTTTGGAATTTTATGATGTCTAAACTTACTGAAAAGTTGGGTCTTCATCATGAAAACTCAACCCCCTATTATCCGCAGGCCAATGGCCAAGTTGAAGAAATAAAAAATGATCTCATTACTATGCTTCGATGGATGATATGAATTCATAAGACAACCTGGAACACAATGTTGTTCTCAACATTATGGGCCTATTGGACATCTGTTAAGTCTTCCACGGGATTCACACCTTTCCAACTAGTTTATGGTATCGAGGCTATCTTGTCGATTGAATGTGAAATACATTCTTTGAAACTGGCCGTTTAACTTCTCCCCAATACCTCTACCAAATAAGATCATATTTTGTATTTAATGCAATTAGACGAAACCCATCGTGATGCCTCCCTAGTTATTGAAACTTAGAAGAAACGTGTTAAAACCCAATATGACAAGCATGTCAAGCCACGTGTTTTTTCTGAAGGTTATTTGGTTCTCCTCTATGAGAAAGATCATGATTATCTAGGGGCCAGTAAATTCGAGGCCATGTGGCAAGGTCCTTACATTGTCAAGCATGCATTGGAGAAGGAAACTTATGATCTAGTCGATTATGATGGAATCCCTTTGAGTGAGCCCCGAAATGGGTTTTACTTAAAGAAGTACTATGTTTAAGTCATTTTTGCATGAGTTCTTGTACTTTTAGTGTATCATACCCTTGTGTGCTTTTTCATTGTTTGGTTTTGACCTTCAATAGATTACCTTTCATTGTTCTTGGTTTCCAAATGTAGGTGTCTTCACTACCCTATACAGGTTTCGTTGATGGCGCTAGTCGTAATACTCAGAACTTAGCATCTGTTGCTTGGGAAATTTATGCACCAACGGATGAATTGATTAGTCTACATAGTGTTTTCCTTGGTCGTGCAACTAACAATATCGCAGAATATAGTGAAGTCATCGAATTATTGACCGACGTTGTGTCTCTTGGAATCTGTCATATTATTGTACGACTCGATTCATAGTTAATACTCCTATAGTTGAGTAACGTCTACATCATTCGAAGTCCTACATTATTAAGGGTAAATTTACAAATTCACCTCTTGGAACGTCATTTTGATTACATTGAATATAACAAAATTCCTAGATGTCTAAATACATTAAAAAATGCATTAGCTAATTATGTGTTAGACAGACATTTGAGAAATTTATAAAATCCAATCACACTTTGTATATACAACAAGTAAACCAGTAGAAGCCTCATATATATAACGATAAAAGTTTTTACAAAAAGTGTTTTTGTCCGAAGACCAAAATATAAAAAATGTGAAGCACGTGGCTTCATATACAAATATAGCATCAAGGGGTTTTCTTGCGATAACATGTGACTGTCCATTCTACTCTACGGACTAGTCGACCGATGGAATCAGATACGCCCACTGTGTGGCGCTGATAATGCCTCGGGATATCATCAATAAAGGCATCTAGGACATCCATCGTCAGCCCCTCCAAGTTTTGTTCTATAGCCTCGTAGTCAGCAGTGGCTAATCCTGCTACCTCGACTCTCTCCCCTCGCCTCTGAATAGGAGATGAACCTAGAGGTCAATGAGGTCCCACATCTACATCATCAAAGAGATTTTTGATTAGTCATCAGATAAAGAACATAAAAACATTTCATATTTAAAAATCACAAAAACATTATAAAAACAAATGTACTTCTCACCTATGTTCCCCCATTGAGAACCTTCAGGAAGAAGTGATTCTGGATCACCTTGGAAGTCTAAGCCGACATATGTGTAGTCATCTAAGATAATCATCTGGAGCCTCAACCAATAAAATAAAATGTCATTATACCTGATGATAGGACCAGTTACATGTCATGCCATGAGGTTGACCTACCTCTTCATTCTTGGATCCTATTGGGCAGGTATGCCCCACTCTACATGTAGGCGCAATTTTGGAACCCTCTACAGGAAGAAGAACACCAAAATTTACCTGTATCCGAACTGTTTCAGGTCACCTCTCCTACAATTGGTCAATTGTTTTTTCATGCTTCTAAGAAGCCGGTCTTGGCCCTTGACCAAGTTTTGAAGAATACTTGGTCATATTTGACCATTTTTGGGACTGTGATAGCTTGCCAAAGATGGAGCGCAACGCGAAGTGGAAATTAGGGAAGCAAGACCTATTTTTGGATCTCTTTTAGGGTTTTGGGTTGATGTAAACGGAAAGGGATGCCGACCCATGGGTTTACCCATGCTTAGGCCCATTTTGTAATCTATAAATAGATACTTAGGCAATGTAAGTATAGGATAGTTGTACATCTATGTGATGTATAGCTAAAGGCTTCGTGCTAGTGTTGTAGGAAAATCTCCCTCCGGACAGGTAGATTGCCTCAAAGAGCTAGACCCTCCTCTAAGACATAAAGTGCTTAACGTGGACACTGACTTCCTTTCAAATCCATACAAACTAGCACATGAGAAGGAAGGAGAACAACAGTACCTTTTTATCGATGTTTGTCCCTGCACGCTCCAAATCGAGCTCCAAACTCTCGCTCCTCGCTGAGTCCTGTAGACAAACAAAGTATGATCACTTCCTACTCTATTGATGTTATCTTGAAAACAAATCTATCTATCAATGATAGGTTCATGTGAGGTCGGACACAAACTAGAAAGAAATAGGCCAAGCATGTCATATTGATGAGAATAACGACAACAATACTTACAATCATAGATGCGAATGCGACAGCTTCGTCAAATCCCCTTTGTCTAACCCTTGCTCGAAAGATCCACAACCTGGATGATAGCAGCTTCACTGATCACTGCTCCTTTGACTGACTGTGTGTTCCCTATGAGATCATAGGTTTGATGCTATTAATTCTTCCCATTCCAGCACCACTTATGAGATCATAAGTTTGGTGTAATTCTCCATTTCCCATACCCTTTCACCATTAGAAAGCTTGCTTATATAGCCTTGGAGAGGCTTTAACCACTTGAGATATCCTTGGGGAAGTTGAGGATTTGCCTCCTTCAGTTGAGGATCTGCCCTAGGATCATGGTTGTACTGGGGATTCAAATCCAACTGCCTTCCAAGAATGAAAAGATGCTTCCCCCATTCATCGCAACAGCTTAACAACTGCCTAGAATAGGTAGCGCTCCCTCAAAAGGACCATTAGAGTGCTGTAGCGCTCCCTTGTAGGCTTTAGGGGGGCGTCAACGCTCTCAAAATCTATAGCGCTCCCTCAAAAGGGCCAGGGGAGCTTTATAACACTCCCTTATAGTGTAAGGGGGAGCGTCGGTGCTCCCAGATAGTGTAAGGGGGAGCACTCCCCTCCCAAAACTCAGTTTTTGAGGTGCTTTCAGATGAGAAAAGGTTTGCAAGCCTGCTGACTCATTTCTCCTCTTCCAAATCAAATGTTTGAGGTGTTTCAAGTGTCCTTCTCATGTTTTTATAGGCACGACATAGGCATCATGGCAGTATGCTTTCTTGCGACACTTGTGAGCAACATGCCACACTTGCGACCTTGTGAGTAAAATGTGACACTTGATACCTTTGTAATGACGACACTTGCGACACTATCAAAGTGAATAATTTTGATGTGTAACAAATTGCCCCCCAAAGTATGAAGTTAGAAGATGCAAAATGATAACTGAAATGCTTTGTAGACTCTCAAGCAAGGGTATAGACTCGAAGAACCTGACAAAAGCTGCACACAAACATCCAACAAATATCATGACATGTTTCAAACACAAGGCAGGCATAC